>OY754948.1:7330095-7582595 GCA_963576515.1 Cryptocephalus primarius
AAAAATCAGCTAATCTGAAAAAACCCCACAGCACGCTATTAATTTATCATTACTGCAATTAATCGGTCATTACTTAAATTACAACAATTTGCGACGCGATGTTTACGTTACTAACGCTGTTAAACGGCGGATGTTAAAATTATTCCAGATAGGATTTTCGGAACTCGACAAAAGTGCATCAAATCCGTTTCAATGCTGACGTGTGGCATAAAAGGCCGGCTTTTTTTTTCAAAGGCACAAAACACAATGAAGCTCTAAACTAGACACATCGCCATCAAAAGATGTACATTTTATAAATAAAATTACAGGACATGGTAGTTTAGAAGCAATTTCACGCTATCATAGGCTCGCCAATTGGTCCATACGTTCCAATAAATGTAGTTATAGATTGTAAAGACCTGTAGGACTATTGTTGTAGCTCTAATAGATAATTAGAGTCGACATTTTCGCGTTATTACGATTACCTGCGTATTTAATTCGCGATTCCCAGCACGTATTATAGGCTATTCAAGACGGTTTTATTACGCGTACACAGGTGGATAATGCTATCGGTTTAATCGCGCTTGTAATCCTAACAAAACGTTCCAGTTATGCTTGTAACGGTCAAGGGGGTTATGTAAATGTACCTTTGACTTTCACTCACTTGCAAGTGCTAACATTGCAAGATAGCGCAATTGTTAAGTAATCAACCGGATGAATGATACGAATTTAAACGATCGAATAATATATAACGATGAGGTGGGAATCGGGGAAACGTATGTGCGACAAGTTTCAGGTTCATCTTGGATTTTTGAAGTTTCCTATGAGCTTACTGTGCTTTCTGGAGATGCCACAAGAAACAGGTATCAAGTTATAGGCTGTTCATTTTGGGTTTTTGAAATTTATATTTTTTTAAAATATAGTGAAACAATTTTGTAAAATTCTAGAATTGTAAATCATGGCGTTGTTTTTAAAAAGTTTCATTCCAGGTATATTTTAGTTTCCTGAAATTTAACACTTCCACTACATCCACTAATTTATGTTCCTTATGCGCAAACACACATAAACACACACATACGTTTCAGGTTCATTTTGAGTTTTTGAAATGCTACATTGCTTTAGAATTTGGTGAACTTTATGAATTTTCTAAAGATGCTGCAAGAAGTACCCATAACGTTACAGGTCCTTCATTTGGGTTTCTGAAATTCCATACTTTCTCAAAAACTAGTGAGCAGCTTTCTAAAATTTCTGGAATGGCAATAAAAGCAACTTTATTTTTTTGAAATTTCCTTAATATCTAGTGAACACCTCGAATTTTCTAGGATTTTCTAGAGGCGCTACAAAAGACATGAATCATGTTTTAGCTACAGTTTGGTTTTTGTAATTTCACATTTACTGAAGGTTTACAAAAGGCATATCACTTAATCCAGGTTCATTTTAATACCTTGAAATTTCCCACATTCCATAGATGTAGCGAACCTTCTGGGAATTTCTGGAAATGACTTACACGCATGCACCATGTTTCAGGTTTATTACGGATTTTTGAAATTTTACATTTCTTTATATTGAGCTATTGAAAATCCAAATTTTCCCAAAATCTAGTGACCTAACTTCCTGAAATTTCTGGATTTACAAAAATGGCGTTACTTTTCAGGTATCTTTTAATATTTTAAAATTTCGCACTTCCTTAAAATGTATTGAACTCCCTGAATTTTCTTGGAATTTTTGGAAATGGGATAAAATAGGAATTACGTTTCGGATTCCATTTCGTATTTGGTTATTTCATATTTACTTAAAATCTAATAAACTTTCTGAAATTGTCAGGAGTTACAGTAATTTATGGAAATGCAACAAAAAGTTATGTTATGTTATTTATTTTATTTAACTAAAAAGTCTTTAGCTTCTGTTTAAATTTAGGCAAGTTATAGGGCTTTTTGGAGACAATTTCGTTATAATTTAGCAGAGGAATTTTTGGAAATTTGTGAAAACAACAAAAAATACATACTGCTTTGAGGAGATGCTGCATTAGTTCAATTGAATTTTTTGTAATTTCACATTTATTCAAAATTTAGAGAACTTCCGGAATTTCTAGAAAATACTGCAAAAGGCATGTTTCTTATTTTGGTTTCACATTGATTATTTATAATTTCACATTTCCTGAAAATGTCTTGAACGTAAATTCTGAAAATGTTAAAATAGATATACCTCTTATTTCGGTTTCATTTTGATTTTTTGGAATTCTACATTTCCTGAAAATCTCTGGAACTTCCTGTAATTTCTGAAAATGTTACAAAAGGCATAGATTACGTTTCACATTCAGTTTTGGTAGTTGTAATTTCACATTTCTTTTAATTTCTATGAAATTTTAGAAAATTCCTGTAAATGACACAAAAGCCTAATTCAGTACATTAACAAAATATGTCAACAAAATAATAGTAATTGTAATATTTTAACGCAGAATGAATATTTCGATATATTTGGACTACAATTTCAGTTCTACAGGAGCGGTTAAAAATTTTCAAACGGTCTTCAGTAAAATATCATTTATAAATTTTGTCTTGTAGAACAGATCTGTGATCTTATCGTGTGATCATTGCCAATTACCGTGGCTAATCTTTGCAAATGATCTAGAGCTTCATCTGAGAAACTTGTAATCTTAATTCATGTCGTAAATTTTGATGGATCCTATGATAGATTATGAATTACACTTTGTAACTTATACTTAGTTCCATCAAGTACAGAATTTGTACTTGTACAAGGATTCACGAAGCTATGAAATAACGAAATGGTGGAATTTCTATCTATTCGCCAAAGGTTTGAAAATTTTACATGTACCTGTGTTCTATTGGCGGACGCCCCATTAGCAGGAATTTTTAGGTACCGCGTTATACAAATCTATTTTTACAGAAAATATCGTATTCCGAGAACGCAATGAAATAAATCCATCAAATTTAAACTTCTTATAAAAAATGCAAACCGATGATTTCCTGTTGATAATAAATCGTGCCGTGCTGGTCACAAAGCCAGCTGTGTCCTCTCCATGCGGCGATGTAGTGAGGGATCGGCAACTCGTGTTTGTGTTTAAATTGTTCCTTTGCATCAAGTGCTTCAGTTATACGACAATATATTTATTGGAATAATAGGAAGTCCGCCACTGTAATTAAGTAAACAAAGTCCGAATATATTCTGAACTCCGTATACTCCGTAAATTGTCTAGAGAAAAATTCGAAATTTCCCAACGATAATTTACCATGACAGGTTAAAAAAGATACATAATGATAGATTCTTCGTTTTGTAGGAAAACTCATACATTTCACATTACTTTTCTTGGCAGCACTATTTATAGACTATGTGACTAACGTAAGTTGCTACTAAGCATAATTTAATCGAGTCATGTCAGCCATTTTTTCACTTTTCCGTGTTGGGCATTCAATAAAAATAAGTTAGAGTAATAACGTATCCAAACTAGGAGGTGCGACTGAAATAGTCGTCTAAATTTCTTAAAATTCCCACTGATGAGATTATTTATGCGGTAAAACAATTTCTTCCCAGGAAATCCTTAATTGAAAAATTCCATGTTCACACACTCAAAACAAAGAGAGGTGTAATAAAGAAATTATGCCAGTCATTCGGGATAAAAAACACGTCCGAGTCCGAAAAGGAGTCATTAGCATTTCTCTCGGTTAAATTATAATCCGGCCATTTAAATGAATAATGATGCAAGTACTTAGTACTTTATTCAAACCCACACTCCGTGAAATTGTCAATGCTCGTCCTCGACGAAGGAAACTCGATTATATTCGCATGGCTTATTAATTTTTATTACTGATTTTATTGTACTGTCGCAGACTTTTACTTTCTGATGAATACGTACGTATTAGAAAGTAGGGGAATTATTGATTTAGAACGAGTCGGTATATTTTAAAATCTCCTTTAGTATGTGCATATTTAAATTAAAACATATCAGAACAACATCGGAAATTCCCAATTGGGGAATTCCTTGTATTTCACGATAATAACAAATCGTTCGAGCGTACTTTTCCTTTGTCACAACTACGATTCTTTCGGAAAACTTCGTATCGAGGCGAATTGATCCCGTTAGTTTTCCAGACGTTTCGGTTCCTCCGGACCTTCGTCAAACTCGACGTTTCTCTTCCCCGTAATCTAATACATATCAGTATTTCATCCTTCACAGGAGTAATTTGATTTTCTCCTCGCAGCACCGAAATACATACGTAAATGAATGAAGCACTTAAATCATCAGAGGACAAGTAAAGGCGAAGAAAAGAACGTAGAAAGTTGTGATGTAATTTTTATCGTCACTACGTCCAAAAAGGTGTTTGTTAACTATCGACGTGCAAAGAAGTGTAATGAGATTAAGAAAAGCTGATATGAAGGGGTGATTCAACTGATAGTATGTGAGGGACAGGAGGTAATGAGTTATGCGGTCAAAACTAAAATACCAGATTTTAAGAGTTTGCTTTTAAAAAGCTTTATTGTGACTAACATACGTAGATAACGATTAATATGACCACAAAGCAACAATACTTTTGTAGACTGAACAAAAATCAACCATACTACATTAGCAAAATGGCACAAATGATACTTTAAATCATGATGAAATAGTCATTATGATAAGGAGCAATTTCTATTATTAACATCAATAATAACGACCGTTTATTTATTCTTTCCATGTACTCTTTTTGGGTCAGCCAATATTCTCAAAATAGGTAGTCCAAAAATTTAGAAAAAATTATACTTTGTTTATGCTAAATGTTCTCTTGGTTCTTAAAAGCTTTATTGTGACTAACATACGTAGTGATAACGATTGATATGACTACAAAGCAACAATACTCTTGTAGACTGAACAAAAATCAACCATACTACATTAGCAAAATGGCACAAATGATACTTTAAATCATGATGAAATAGTCATTATGATAAGGAGCAATTTCTATTATTAACATCAATAATAACGACCGTTTATTTATTCTTTCCATGTACTCTTTTTGGGTCAGCCAATATTCTCAAAATAGGTAGTCCAAAAATTTAGAAAAAATTATACTTTGTTTATGCTAAATGTTCTCTTGGTTCTTAAAAGCTTTATTGTGACTAACATACGTAGTGATAACGATTGATATGACTACAAAGCAACAATACTCTTGTAGACTGAACAAAAATCAACCATACTACATTAGCAAAATGGCACAAATGATACTTTAAATCATGATGAAATAGTCATTATGATAAGGAGCAATTTCTATTATTAACATCAATAATAACGACCATTTATTTATTCTTTCCATGTACTTTTTTTGGGTCAGCCAATATTCTCAAAATAGGTCGTCCAAAAATTTAGAAAAAATTATGCTTTGTTTATGTTAAATATTCTCTTGGTTCTTAAAAGCTTTATTGTGACTAACATACGTAGTGATAACGATTGATATGACTACAAAGCAACAATGTAAACAAAGCAACAAAGTAGATTGAAAAAAAAATCAACCATACTACATTAACAAAATGGCACAAATGATACTTTAAATCATGATGAAATAGTCATTATGATAAGGAGCAATTCTATTACTAACATCAATAATAACGACCGTTTATTTATTCTTTCCATGTACTTTTTTTGGGTCAGCCAATATCCCAAAAATCATCCAAAAATTTAGAAAAAATTATACTTCGTTTATGCTAAACATTCTCTTGGTTTTTAAACGTCATTTTGGTTAGATGAGTTTCTTAAAAACCATTATCAACTCGGAATTTAAATGGCATCCATATATTTCAACAATTCATTCTTAAACTGTGTTTTAATTTTCATTAATGTACAGACGCTTAAGGTGGGAATAAAATTATCAAATTTTCTCACACCCTGCATTTATTCAATTTTGATTAAGTGCCATAAATGTAATTCTGACATTTATTAATTTATTTATTACGCCACTATTAATCATATATGAACAATGCTGTGTATGTCATGTGTGGCTATAGTAAATAAAATTCAAATAAATTAAAACAAATGAAATAAACAATGGCGGTGATAATTAATGTTTACGTTTATTACACAGAGTAATGTCAATGAACTTTTCTAGGATAAAAATATTTATAAAATTATTATTTACAGAAATGCTTAAAATTTGATTCCTATGCAGAATTTGCAACTTTTTGGACGTGTCGTCACGCTTACCACTTAAAAGCATTTGTGGTAAAAGTAACTCGTTTACAATCCATTCAAAATATGGTAGCACGTGACCCGGTGACGTCATATATACAGGGTGTTTGGTAAACATACAGCAAAAATTGAAGGTGTTGTTCCTTAGGCTATTCTAAGAATATTTAGTTCCTTTGATGATTTTGGAAAAATCGCTCCATTTCGAAGATACAGGGTGAAAAAGATTTGTGACAACCATTTTCGATATTTGTTAAAATTATTAGTGTAAATAAAAGTATGACGTACGGCAATGGGTTTAGAAAGTACAAAAATTTTATTACAATGAGTTGTTCATGTAGATTGAGTGGCGTTTGGCTGTTTGACGTGTAGTTAGTGAAATCCTCTATCGTGAATAATATGAACGCCGAGATGACTGACATGCATTTCACGTATGGATTTATTGATGGCAATTCATCATAAGCTAGGCGGTTGTACATTGAACGGTTTCTTGCGTTCGAGAAAAATCTTCCAAAACATTCATCAACGCCCATATGAAACAGGAACATTGAAACAAAGTGGAGGCCCAGGAAGACCAATGACATTAAGAACGGTACGACTGTGCTGAACTGATAGAGAAAAATCCAGGTAGTTCTACGCGAAAAATTACAAATTCTTTGAATGTAAGTAGTTTTACAGTACACTACGTATCAAATTTATGAACGCAAATTAAAAAAATTATTGTAGCTTTTCTTTAAAAAATCTGTGAGTACTCTGAATAACCAATAAACATCTTTAAAACATTGAAATTATCTTAAGTATCAGTTTTTTAATGTTTGTTAATTTATTTTTTTATTCAAATTGAAAGTTCCAATTTTGAATCCAATTTTGTTTTCATAAAATATAACTTATGAACTATCGAATGACACTAAAATGACGTCTTAATTATTATAAACATTGTGCATGCAATAGCGAAGTCTCCAGTGTAATTAGTTTATAAAATAATTAACTAATTAAACTAAAAATTATTCCTTATAAAATAAGTATGTTATTATTAATTTATGTTTTTCAAATTTAAAAGAAAAAAGCTGTAGAATCCTCCGAGTAATTTGATTCATGGTGAAAAGCAATACACTCATATAAATCGTAATGCAAGCATTATTAACAATATCTGTTGGGATAAATAAATAAACGTGTCTCCGTAACAAATTGCAGTAGGTACAGTAGCATTTTAATATGTTTAAAGTAAAAGAAAGTTTTACAATAATTATTGTTAAAAAACAAGGCTGTGGATCTTTGAGTTTCTTGCATTAACTAATTTACGGATTTACGTCTAGAAAATCTCATTTTATACGTTTTCTGAGACCTTCAAGTCACTCATTTACCTTTATTCTGTATAATCAACACCCCAGTAACTAAAAAAAAAAACTGGAAAAATGACAAATTTCGAATTGCAAAATATCTACCACCTTTATCGGCCATCAAAGGACGTAAATACAATAAAACTTTGCCCTACTTCTAAGATTTTCCCGGACTTTATCATTATGAAAATTCCCCGTCTCTTGGTCTACATAGGGATAGGGTAATTTTGAGTCGTTTTAGTTACAGCGCTGTACCTAGTATTTTGAAAATTTGGTATAGTATTATTCATGGGATTATTCATTATTCATGATTATTCATGGGAAAGTTTGATTTCTGCATCTTCATTGGGAAAAATGAACTTTGCTGGAAGAATCTAATTGAAAAATAAGCATTGGGTTTAAATCAAAGAAATTTGGTCAAGTGGGGAAGTAGTTTTAATGCAAGGTTTTGTATAAAGTTGAAAGTTTGGTAAATAAGTCAGAACGCATTGAATTTGTTTCGGAAAAATTTGAAAATGAAAAGTTTCGGGATTGTTATTGATGATTGTTATTGGAACTGAATCTGAAACAATGGTTGTATTTAGGAATTTTTTAAATTTTGGGAAACAATCAAATTTTCACAGCAAAAACGTAATAAATGACAAAACATGAATATAAATATAAAAGAGAGCTGTATAATTATCAAATAATACAAATTGTTCGAATACCTTACATTTCATAATCAAACGTATTTCAAAAGTTAGTTTTTTCTTAGTATTGCAGTTATGGGAATTGCCAGTCAGCTAATATAATTGTTTTATTTACGAATTAATTATTAATGATGGCGAGTTTTACACGTCATTAACGGGCGATCATTTAACTTATAATGTTGCAACAACTTTTAAACAGATTTTAATAACTAAAACATCCATTTGGTCAGTTTACAAATGGTTTACAAAATATAAGTATAGACAGAAGGACAGTTTCTCCTAAAAATAAGAAATTCTGTTTGTTTTTTATTAAAATTATTGTAAAAACACTTCCTAAACAAATTTTTAATGACAGTGGGCAGTTTTCAAGCAATAAACAGTTACTCGACATACAATTTTTAAAGCATAATGTAAATTAGAAACAACAGAGGTGTGGGATTTGATACTTTCTAATAACCTACCTGAAAACATGGAACATATAAACAAGCTGAGCAATTTTCTAAATATTCGTTAAAAAAATTGGGTGTACAAATGCACTATAATTAATTGGGGCAGTAATTACGATTTAATAATACATCTTCGAATTTTTATGACAGGTATTTGTTTAAACTATAGAAACTGTGTTATTAATTAGTAATTACAAGTGCAACGAGTAATGCTTCATGGGCACTTCATGTCAATAATACTAACGACCAGTTGTCATGTTAAACGAAACTTGCCTCTCCCTTGAATTAATTGAAACGATAAGACTGGTACATGAAAAGTTATTAAAGCTGAAATGAAAAGATGGAAAATTACGACTCCTCTCTCCTAACCTTCGAAATATGCTAACAAGACTTTCCGCAACGCTTTCCTCGCGGAAACCACCCCATTTCCCACTCACTTGATTGCTCTGGGCGATCTCGAGGTTCGAGCTGCCGTTCGCGGTCGTACCGGTACCGTTGCTGCTGCGGTTCCCGGTCATCGTCGTCTCTCGTTACCTCACGGCCGTGCGGGAAGACACCTCATAACCCACGACCCGCTCGGAAAGTCGGACGTTCCGGGCGAATAAATCCTGCGACTGCCGCGCGGAGAAGTTCCTGCGGCGGACTGATCCGAAGGCGAATTAAATTCGCGCATTTCGAAGAGGAGGAGGAGGACGGGGAGAGGGGGTGGGGCAGGTGAGAAATGTTATTAATCGGGAATGAAAAAGGTGTACTACGTATGTAAAAGGTATAGGAAAAAGGTGTGCTTGAGGTATATTTGAGAGATTGCTTTGGGGGAGTTTTGGGCAGATGTACCCATAGGAAGGAGATATAGCGAACAGATATATAGGAGGGAGTTGTACAAAATGAGCACCTTCACCAGTTTTCCTATATAATTATAATTAGAAGATACATTATGATTTAATCTGATCTTATTCTTTTTGGAACCTAGCTATCTTATCGCACACATCCTAATAAATAAAAAAAAATAACTAAAATATATAAATTAAAAACTAAATAATCATTTTTTCCTCTACATCTCTCTGAAAGGAGTTGATAAAGCTAGCTTCCCAACATCGGCCGTTTGCGTAGTTATCGTATGTAAATTCTTCTTTTAATTTGCATTTTAATTTAAAAGGTAATTATACATCAAATGAAAATCCTAACCAAATTAGGTTTTGCATGTCTTTTACATACCGATTGACCCACCGAAAATTAACCACCCCTTTCTTCCTTTTTTGGATTATAAAGCGGAAAATGCTGGAACCTGTTGATTTTATTTTTTTAGGGGACATATTTTTTGGTACTTTCAATCACTAAACTACGACCTCTAACCTGGAGTAATTTTCAACCAAATTTTAAATGGGAAAAGGTGTTGAGCAATACCTCATTTTATAGGGGGTTAAGGTCTCTTTTCAACGACATCTAATTTTTTAAATTAGGATCACTACTTTAAAAGAAGTAACGCCAGAAATTTATAAATTTATTTTACTGTATTATTTGTTGAAAATCTCCACTAATAACCTCCAAGCAGTAGTAGAGACGTTTGCTCAAAAATGTTCTCAGACAATTTGTAACGCTACAAGTGTAATTTGGTTGCATTAGTTAATGATGCGTTGTCGCAAATCTTCTAATGATTCAGGCGGTGTTGCACAGATTTTCGTCTTTAAATGTACCGATAAGAAAAAGTCCAGCGGTGATAAACCCGGTGAACGTGCAGGATACTCAATGTGCCTTCTTCTCCCGATCTATCGCTCAGGAAAAATCATGTAAAAATTGCCAAGATTACGACAATTACAAGACCAACAACGGAAAATCTGGTCGGAAAATCGAGAAACGCAGTAGATGCAAGATGGACAGTCCTAAAAAGTAAACGCGACTCCTGGAATAAATATACCCCTTCAATTATTATACCCTGTCAAAGAATGAGGCGAAGTAATAAACCGATTATTTCGCCGCTAACCAGATGCGTTCTTAAAGAAATCAACGAATATTAATAAATGCATTAAATTTGTCTATGTAATGTTGAGTTTCCTTAAAACCGGTATAATTGATTTATTAAAAGGTAGGTATTACGACCGCGATTGTTATCATCTCAGGAACGCTTCCCTTTTTACCTGAATTGTTGTTAACTCGTCATTAATATAACATATTACAATATTGGAAATCGGTATTTTTTATAATATTTTACGGTAATGTTTTTTTTCATACTGTTTGTCTAATAAATCCTCGGGATATGGAAGAAACGAAGAGATATGAAAATTTCCTACCGATGTACAAAAGTGGGTGCTGTCTAATCGAGGTGCAGATAAATACTAAAGTTCCTTAGACGAATTTCTAAAAAGGGGACTACGTCGAAAAGTTCACGCTTTCTTTTTCCGCAACGAACTTCCAACACTAGATAAAATTCTATTGTCTGTCCAAGAAGACGAGGACTTTCCAAAAATGAGCCGATGTACATTATGGACGATTTTAAAGGATTTGGGATTTCGATGGAAGAAGCACAATAGAAAATCTGTATTGATGGAAAGAGATGACATCATTGTGTGGAGAAGAAGTTACCTGCGCGATATTCGAAGGAGTAGGCTAGAAATGAAAAAAATTTTCTATCTGGACGAAACTTGGATTAACGCAGGACATTCCGTGCCAAAATTTTGGCAAGATACCAGTGTAACTAATCGAAGGCAAGCTTTTCTAGAAGGTTGGTCCACCGGTTTAAAGCCTTCGTTGGGTAAAAGGCGACGGCTTATTATTACCCACATTGGAAGCGAGGATGGTTTCGTTGAAGGGGGAGAACTAATTTTTGAATCAACTAAGACAGGAGACTACCATGAAGAAATGACTGCGGACGTGTTTGAAGAATGGTTTGGTCAAATGATCGATATAGTGATACCGATCTCAACCAGATCTGGGGAAAAATAAATGCTGTATCGGGAAAATACCTCCGCCTTTTGTGCATACAAACAACTTCAAACAGTTTAATAGACAACGCACAAGAAATAGCTGAAACCATCGGAGTAAGTAAACTATGTCGACTCCTTTAGCAAAAGCAAAACTGAAAGGGTGAGAGATCTAAATTATACTGGATAATTAGAAAGGGAGTATTTGAAAGGTTAGTCACGTTCCACGGAAAAGAATCAATTCACTCAAAATGGAAAATTCACTACATTACCTAGTCGCGTTCCCACAGGAATCCAATCAGATTCGAAAAACTTATTCGATTCTTATATAGTATGTTGATATAAACAAAGAAAGTACGTTGACCCGGACAGTGAAAGTAAGTTGCTGCAAGGAATGCGGTCGCTACATTTGTATTAATATTTTTGGACCCTCTTCAAAACCCACATCGCATACGATCTAAAAAAAATATAATCGTAATATGGAATATGATTCAATTTTATTATTTTAACAAAAAATCTTTTATGTTCAAAATCAATATCTAGTAATGGGATGAATTCTATTAAAAATTTTAATTAAGAATCGTTTGCTTCGTACGCTCGAAGTGGCAAATTGTAAGCATATTTATTATCAATCAATAACGGTGAATAAGGATTCATCTTATATTATGTTCCTTGACAAGGTGATCGTGACAGTTGACTTTCGCCAACCTCCGTGTTACAATTTGGATTGTCGCCTCAGTAATTGGCGTTTTTCCATTTGTAGGCACAAATGTGCTTGCCGTCTACTGTTCGCGTCTTTTTTGGTTTTGTTGTCTCCATGTTTCCACCATGGTCTACCTCAACACGGTTATACCACCCTCATGAAGCTAATAAGTAGAAACACGTGTTGGTGGTTACCGTTTCTAGCAGTTCAGACGGCTGCAATGTTATTATTAAACCGTCGTTAATATATATAAACTTTGATGCCAAGACGATTGGCTTGCGCTCTTCCAAGTCCCTGCGCCCGGATGCCACGCACCCCCTGTCCAGATAAGACGATCCTGCCAATGATATCTCTGCTAAGACCAAAGCTCGTTTGATTCAAATCGTCAAATAACATCATTTCACTCCTCAATATGTTATTGATTTATATTATCAAAAACGAATGGCTATACCGTGGCCACCTTACCACTGCATCTTTTACCCTATAGAAGAGATTTGGTCTTCAGTCAAAAAGAAATTAAGACGGAGTAATTCTTTCCCAACGCTCTATAACATTGTACTACAAAACATAGGTGACGTATAATGGGCGTTTCTAATACTGAGATATGGAAAAATTGTGTCTGCGACATAGAGCATCGATATCATGTTATTACCCGTTAATTCGCTAATTATTAACATAAACGGAGCGGGCGATTCCTCCTCGGATAATTTAGATTCAGAGCATTAACTCATGATCTACCTGAAGTCATTTTAATTACTTTTTCATTTCTGATCCTAATCCTGCTCCCAGAACTTTTGGCCATATCCTTATCCTAGCAAAGAGTACTCACATCCCTTCGTTGGTCTTTGCTTTAGGATGAAATATGTGGTCAGACTAATAAATTTATCACAGTAAAGTCATTTTTATAACATTTCATTGATTCATGGAGTACATGATTTTTACTAATTCGTCTAAAGAACTTTTAAATCGCACGCCTATGGAGTCGGCTCTTTTGAAGAAGGTATAAATGGATGATTTATCGTTGCAAACTGACTGTGGAAGAAGTATATTTCAGGACCGTTTCCATGTTACTTGGCCCTTTAGTTCAAATTTCCAATCTATAACTCTCACTTTCTTTAGATAGTTTTTTCCTTCTAACTTCATTATAATTCGGGGTATGACGGAAAAAATAGGGTATTATCTCAGAATTCTTTTGGAAAACATGCAGTTCGTAAAAATTTGTAATTAAGTTTGTTGTACCTTCTACTTTAAAAGTTATTTGGTAGCGATGTGTGCCTTTTATTTTCTAGAAGTGCAAACCACCCCTAATGAGAACATGATGAAACTTGGAGATTTAAGTCATCGATGGAGAAGCTAACACTGTTGCTGAGGTTTTGAGAGAAAAAGTAATGAGATCGAATTTGCTTATGGTAAATAACCCCCCCTTCCTTTTTGACGCATTAAATACACACGTACTTAGTATAATCCATTCACAAATATATTACCAAAAGGACTGTTGATAAGCTTAACAATTTTTACGATTGTTTTTAATGCAAACTGTAGAGAAAAACTCACGAACTGTAACTAAACAAACGTTCAAATAAGTCAAACCGTCGTCCAGTAGAACCGGACAAGCAACCAACAATGTGGCTCACTCTTGCCAACATTATAGGCGTGAGAGGGTTTTACGCCCCTCTATAGTTACAAATGTGACGTCGGTGGGTCACGTAATACCACATTTCTTTTGCAGGAACTATAGATGATTAACATCACAACATGCTACTTATTTGTAAAGAAAACTTTGCTAAAGATGGGGATGCCAATTCCTGAGTCATACACGTAAACCATCGATGATATCTGACTTTTAATTTAATTTAATGGAGTAGACTCTGAGTTCGCTACTTAATTTTACGTCTCCACTGTGTGAGACGCTCACATTATTTTCGAATTTCATACTCTTCAATAGGAACGCATCCTGCAGTGTAAAAGTTCCATTTCACTCCTCGCAAGCCTTTTCCGGCATGCTAGAGATTTTTATTGCGGAACTTTTACCGCGGTTTAATGAAAATTTCTTTCGAGGCGAAAACGTCCTCATGACCAACATTTCCGCGTAAAATCAGGTTGGACGTGTAGATCCGATAAATATGCGGGTAAAGTTATAAATAGTAAAAAGAATGTAATGCAGAAAGATAAGAACTGTAAAACACTAACTTCGGATACGTAGGTAGCAGTATAAATATATATTAGACGTATAAATGTTGGTATATACTTACATATAAAATCAGTGGCGTAACGATGCAGTAACTGACCTGTGTTCTAAAATTTTTGCCGGGAAATCAAATAAAACATTAACTTTACACACCGATAAGTACGTCACTGTTTCTTTAGATTTTCGGAAGGCTTTGAATGGATTTAAAATCGAAACTAGGTTTTCGAAACGTCTAATTTTTTCCATTTTAATTTTAAACGATAAAAAATATAAAATATAAATAAGTAGATCTAGAAAAACGTTGTTTGAACTCGGGGGCCTCTAAAATATAAAGAAAAGTTGAAATCTCCCTTGTCAATTTTTGGGGTGGTAATGTTTATCTTACCCTTATACTGCTTATACAATTGAGGTAAAATAAGTAAAAAGAGGCACCGGGAATGAACGGGCGCTAATATTTACCCGTTTGCCCATTTTTCAAATGTGCCCTCAGCTTTCGGGATTTAATTGTTCTGGGAGGAAATATTTAGAAAAATATTAGAACACATTTTTCAAAAATTCATATTTAAAATATAAACTTTTTATTGGGGTAATTTATGCACTTATAGTGTCAGCGAACTTTCCTCATTTTTTTGTGCCAAAAATATCCAAAATCGAAATTTGGAGCAATTTTAACGTAAATATTTTTATTCAAGACTGTAAACCTACAGAAACCAACCATTAAGTATATTTAAGTAAAGTAAAACAAAAATACTTATTTTTGTCAAATTTTAAAGAAAACGATGGAACTCATATTTGTAATCCAATGAATTTGTATGAATGACCTTATCTCGGTTACTTGGTTTCAAGTAAAATTTTTCAGGTTACTAACATCGTCTAAGTCTGTTTAGAAATTTTTCAGGTTTAGCAACGATTATCTCAGGCTGCCTTGAATGCTTCAAAGTCTCCAAAACTTTAGTCATATACTCTAAGATCCTCAAACTTGAGGAACTATACCTAGAAATGAATCAGACACTAGTGCGAATTCATCCAATCAAAAGGAAGAGAAAAGGAAACAATCATTGCTTAACTCTCACCTTGTTTAAAAAGAAATACATCCAAAAGAACTCAAAAACTGAACACGATATCACGAAATTCGATAGAAATGGAAGAACCTTATAACTGAACTAAACAATGTTAAACAATTTCATAGTACTTAAAAGGCCAAACTACTTAAGTTAATCCAATCATTAGGTAATCAGGAGAATGTTGATGACTTAAAAGCGAATAGTACCAAGGTTACTGTAATAATTTTAAAGAAACAACCTGTACGGGTCGACGTAATATTATATTCTACAAGTACGTATGTTGAATTAGTATTGCATTAGAATAAGTATGCATGTAGAGCAATTACCAAAAATTAGTTTCATCAATAATCATCAATATCGAAAGGAGCGTCCGGTTACGTCCAGGCCAAGACATTACTTTAACATTGAAACTCAATCACGTAAATGTAATATTTTCTACGCTGAATCAAACGTGAACATTAGATAAATGATTTTTTCCACCTCACCTTGATTTCACTAATGTACGGCATGGCAATCCGCTCCCTCTTGCGACCAGAGAGAATGTTCCCTTCTTCTAGATCGGCGTCCAGGATTTTCACGTACTTGTAGTCGCTGAAGTCCCGGTACACCATGATTCGGGAAAAGTGTCTTCTCTATTCATATTATTAACTACCACGTACCCACGTCACCTCCATCCTTTTACTTTTCTCGTCTGTTCTCACGAGGATAAGTTTGAATTGAGCGGCGTGCAACTTTCTCTGCGGATTTTTTTTCATGCATTCGCGGTTTGTTTAGATTTTAATTATCGTTGTTAAGTTCATGGGAAGTGGTTCTCTTGATTGCGGAAGTTGTATGATATCGCAAGTTTGAGATTTGGAAGTAAAGCCGTTAAACAATAATCATAGCCTTTATTCTTCAATACATTTTTTTTAAATAATTTACATACAATTACGAAAATAAAACATTTAATACACATCCTCGATTTACATATTTAAATATATCTCAAAATTCACCTAATAAAATACATTTCACTAAATCTTCTTCACTACAAAGACAGCCTCATAATACCAATCCAAAAAATATAGCTGCCTCTGTATAACACAAATTAGAATATGTAGAGACATTTAGCATAATTTACGTTAAATATGATTAAAAATCACGATTCTTGGTAAAACAGAAATGGAATGTGTGAGTACTGACTAATAAAAAATTATAGAGAATTAATTGGGACAGACTCTCGTCTTCTAGATAAATGGCGAAAATCATTTCAATAAAAATTTCAAAGTATACAACAAATATAACATCTCACAATAAATCTAAGAACAATAATGTCACAGTTTGTTAAAATTAACATGTTTTGATTATTGTTCGTTTAAATAAATTCGTTACAGTGGATAATTTTTAAACAAAGAAGACTGAGTATTTCATACAATTTTTCGAACAACCTGAATCTAACATAAAATTAATTATTAACAATAGGGATATATTTACTCTGAGCATAGGCCATCTAAGGCAAGTATTTTTCTAAACGAAACAATTAATACCGAAAACACAAACATTCAAACATTGAAATTAGACTTTATTTATGATTATTAATTTAGAGTTGAAGCCAAAAGTTTCATCCAAAATCAGAAACAAATTTGTACTTTTATCGGCATCAGCCAACTTGATATCAATCCGGAAGAAACAAACAAAAACTGGATTTAAAAGGCAGTCAAACTGTAAAAATGCAATACAAAAACTCCTACTCGTCTCTTACGGCTTCAACTTCGAAGAAACTCTCTACTCTCCTCCTTTAAAAATCCATGCAATTAAACTACTTAGCAGAAGACGAATTTGTCATGGTGAACGGGCATGTGTTAGGGGTTCCAGTGGCGTACATATCTACAATAATACTACCTAATCTTTGGTGAGAATTGAACAAGTTTGAAATCTCTTTAACCTGGGGTGAGGAAGAGGGATATATCACGGGTTTAGAATACCGGGGAGAGGTTCAGCGTCAGGCTCTGCAGCGTCTTGTTCCTGATCGCCGAGCGGTTCGCTCGTGCCGACTTTATGATCTGCAGCACCATCATCTTGCAGTCGTGGCACACGACCATCGTTTGGGAGCCCTTCAGCCGTTCCACCGCACGAGCGGCCCTACCTACGATAAATAGACAACAGAATTGTAGTATTGGTGTAACCAACAGGAACGACGAGTGATGACATGTTTTAACGAGCTAATGAACAAAACACAGAGAATACTTGCAACATTAGAAAAAGAGGATCTATTAGACCGATCTCGTTTTACCTGTACTGCGCGCGCAAACTGTGCTTCAGGTCATAATTTAACTTTATTCTTGTCTTCAGGATCCGCTCACCAAAGCTATATACCTTCAACAATCTGTTTTTCGCTATTCATTATTTAATTACAAAAATCATAACTTCATAAACAACTTCATACTTGTATTACTACTGTAATTAGTATTGTATCATTATCAATAGTATCATTATAGCAATAGTATCATATAGCAATAGTATCATTATCGAACTATATAAGGTTCTTCCAGTCCCAATTGATCCAGCTGAAAAAAAAAGCAATAAAATTTAATAGCCATGTTAACGACTTACAAAGATCAAAAAGCCGCTCCATAGGCGCGCCATATTTAAAGAAATATATGTTACTGTTGTAACGTACTGATTGTTACTCACTTTGTCAACAAAATTTTATGACGAAATCCCAAATTTGTGCCTCGTCCACGTCGAAAGGTCTCCAAAAAGCCATATCAAAATAATAATTGCGACTAACCTTACGCCAATGAATTCTAATGACGACTGGAAATGAACACGTGCTCGGCGCTCAAATTTAATGGCTGTAGTGGACCTGCTCTAATTGTCGATACTAATAGGCATTTCATATATAAGCATGTACTGTAGCGACTAACAACATTTCTCCGCATAAATTTACGGGGCAAGGTTAAACAGTACATTACATGAGTATTCTGCTTTTGTATAGGGTAAAAACGTATTTTTTGAATGCGCTCGGTATAAAGTCGGTAGCTGTTTTGTTTTGTAACTGGACCAACTCGTACTGGAAGGACCTTACACGGTTTTTTCTTTTCTAGGACATACACTATTATAATTGACAATCTCTCTCTATCTCCCTTTCTTTCTCTGACATTTGCAAGATAGGTCTATTCATGTTACAATTAATCTGTAACTTCTACCACAGAATAAAGAAACGACCAAGTGAGAGAGAGAGAGGTATAATGTCCACGCACTGCAATCCGCGCATATTAGTTTCAGAGCAAAGCTAGCTAAAGCTATGCTACTTGTACCAATGCTATAATGAATACAGATTATATCGTTATTCAATTATACACACCGTACACTAACCATAGCATAATACTCTCTAGCTGTTTTGTAGTTTTGTCTTCCCATAGTTATATCGCGCATGCACGGCTTTCGTTAACTATGGTGATTCTAATTAACTTTTAACTTTTAACTTTAACTTTTAACACTATTTGACATTTGCGAGATAAGCCTTTCTTACAGAAGAGAATTGTGAGAGAGGTCCAATGTTCATGCATTTCATCCCACGCACATCAGTTTCTAAGTAAAGCTAGCTAAATAGCGTTAGGGGGCAAATGCCGTTCACTGTATTATTGTCTATAAAATCTATAAACGTTAGCGTAGTAGTACGAATCATATGAATTATTGTATATCGAGTAATTTAGAGTTTAAAATCTTGCCACGTGGTTTGAAAAATGCGATTTTCAGGTAAAATGTTTGATGTTCAGGAATTATTCTTGTGGAAAAATAGTTTACCAATATAAAAAATTTACATATAATTATGTGTATTTTTTTTACAAAAACCATGAGTCACCAGGAGAGAGGAGGGAGGATTCAAGCGAAAAGCCACAGTATGTCTTCACAGATTGTTAAAATATACCCCAAACAGAGCCACGTGGTTTATGAACGAACCCTAACTTGGTTTCAATTTTTCACTGGATGAACATATAAGCTGACAAGCTGACATACAGATCCTGCAGGATCTGAACCAAGCGCAGCACTTTAATTCTCTTTAGTCTAATTTAAGCCTTTTAGAAACTTTAAACTTACCGACTGTGACTGCCCTTGTGCGGAACCTGCCCAGCGAGCCGGGATCGCTGATTGTGCTGCTCTCCATGCTCGTCCCCGGCCTGGCGAACTCGGGACTAGCCCGATCGGAGGCCGGCTCCGTATCGGCGTTGGTCGACATCTTTCCGACTAGGCTCTTCGCTATCGACTCCTTCGCCTCTTCCTCGGGTGTGCACATTATGCTCGGGCTCAGTAGGACGACGGGCACGCTCGAGAAGTGCTCCATCGGGATGTTCATCCTCGAGCAGCATCTCGTGCAGACGGTGCGCTTGCAGAGCGTGCAGCGCTGGCCCCACGGGCCGAAGATTCCAAAACGGGTCTTCAGGCATAGGAAGCACACCTTGCGCGCCTCCACGTCGTGTCTCACCTGAAAAAGCAACACCGTTATAACCTATAGAGTTAACTAACAACATAGAAGAACTACTTAGAAGGCTATTCTTATAGACAAAGACTGGATATTTAGGTAAGAGCCTGGTTGCCTGGGCTATTGTTGCCCATGATGCGTATATCAGTAAACTTAGTATTAAGCCTAAAATAATTGTATGTACTGAGACAGAAGTTTTATTTAATTCAGATATCTATTATCTTTTAATATCCATTAATACATATATTACCTTTGCCTGCAATTCCGGTCTTTAGTTATTATTAAAGCTGAGTTTATATGCAAATTTGCATACTTATTGTTCAAGAGTGGAGAAAACAATTAAGAGTTTCTTTGGTATGTTTGCTTTTTCATCCATATTTTACCGAAGTAAGAAAAGTTTTTACATACAAGTTTCATAACAATGCCTATTCTGGCACCATTTTGAAACAGCATAAATATAGTCTTATAATGGAGCCCGCTGCATGTACTTACCTTTCCTTCGACGGGTAAAGCCTCCAGCTCGGCTTTGGTCAATACCGTCCTTATATGTACAATCTCAGCGAGCGTTAAAGATAGTCTATCGTCTAAGGATATGCTGTCCTGCCAGTTCTGGGAGCACGTTAGTTCGTCTTGTATTTGGCGGGCGGCCTCCGGTTCTAACTGCACGGACTCCGCTTCGGAACTATTGCACGATTGTCTTGAGCAAGGGCGAGATTGTGGCACAGAATAACAACCTGAAAATAAAATGTCCTTAGACTTTAACTAACACAGCTAGGTTTATTTTAGGGCATAATACTTTATTACAACTAGGGCACAGAATATAATTTCAATTTCTATTCTAACAAAACGAATTCTTTTGCCATTGTGTTGCTTCCAATAACATGTTGTGTAAATTAAACTCATGGTCAAAGTTCACACAAAAGGAGGGTTTAAAGTGCAACATGGGTCATTATTATGCGTGTATATTATGAAATTCAATAGACAGCCAATAATGTAAATAGCTGATAATGAAAGCATCTAAAGTATATAACAGGATTATCAAAATTTAGCGCTTCAAAGCAGGAATATCCGAAAAAATATCTTGCAATAACTCTAAAAATGGTGCCTAGAATGGAACATTCACACTATGATGAGAATCAGAAATTTCACAATGAAGTGAGAAGAGCTGGAGCTAATGAAAAAGTTATACAGGTTTTTAATTAAGTACAATATATTAAAACAGTAAATTGTGTAATTTGCTTATTAACAGTCATTTTTCGATTAACAATGCACTTTACAATTTGGGGAAACAAATAGAAATTGAAAATGAATTCAATGTAACCTGATGACACAAACCTATGTTAGAGTCCTCGACACCCAGAGTATTCCTCCTCAAGCAGGCTCGGTCATACTCGGTAGCGAGGTCATATGCCTCTAGGGTCCCATCGACGGTCTGAGGGCTCTCATTGGACCACAAACCAGGTTCTGACGAGTCAGGGGTGTTATCCAGATCGTCGTCATCATCGTCACAGACCTGGGAGAAGTCCACCTTTATCAGTTTCCTCACTGCTGGTTTCGGGGGCAAGCCGTTGTCCTTGTGAGGAATGGTTTGATTTTCCAGTCTGTTACGTGATGTTCTAGGAAGATTTAATGTAAATGAAACGATTTAGTTTCTCATATTTTCTTTAATATGCGGCTGTACAATGGTAATGGGGATTAAATAAGTAGTGATATGGGATTTTGAGGACAGGACAGATCCAATCATCTAAAACAAAAAAAGGGGGAGGGGAGGTCAACTCTATTAAGATTGCCTTTCAGATAAAATTTTAATAAACCCAGTGAAATCTCGATGATAATGGTTGCTTGTAATTGAAAATATATTTACAAAAGCACATAGTAGATAAGTGAAGTAATTCAAGATATATGACAATGTCTGCATTGTCAACCAGGGACATTTCCTCATAGACCCCATGAAATCAGTACTTTCCAGTAACGGTACCTCTCACTGATTAAATACTATGTACCAAGTGAAGCAGTGTCAATGTAAAGGTCCATTTATTTTAGCGTAAAATTATGATAACACAAATATAATCAGTAAGTCAGTAAATTATCGTTTTTGCAGTGACCCACTTACTTCGAATCAAATTGTAATAAATGTAATCAAAACAAAATATTGGAAACAACACAGTAGTATGAATATTCCTCCTTTTGAGGACATTTTGTTTCCAGTTGAAATGTCGGCACCCTATTTGATTAGCATATTCCTGATTTTGCCCAAAAATGGCAACGTCTGAAGAATCTATTTGCTATATTTGCTTTTTTTGTATAAGTAAGACAAATAACGCAAATAGCAAAATCGCGTTTCCGTCAGTTTGTGGATTTTTGGTCTCATATCAAAGGATTCAAATAGCTGAATACTTGTATTGAGCGTTCACACTTGGTTCGCTTAATAGTATGCTTATGGTGGTGGTCTTCAGATGTTTATGGATTTGACAAACCTAACTTTAAAATGAAGCTATTGTGAGCAAGGCAAATTGGAAAAGAAGAGAATTTTTGATGCCTGCATACAAAGTAACAAAAATCAGGAAATTGGAAACATCAGGAGCAGGCATATCAAATATGTACCAACCAACATTGTTCGCTTACGAATTAATGAATAGTTTTCTGGGAGCTTCCTATAAATGCACCACCTTTACTAAATGTTAAAACAAATAAATCTGTAAATGATATTTTGCAGAAACCATGAAATGAATTGGAGGGTTCTACCAACTTTTCTTGAAATTATTTTTTCCATATTTTCCCTGGAGAAGCATTGTTACCATCCATCGGCGTCTTATTTGCATTGGTCTTTTAATAACATTGTACTTCGGTAGATATAAATGTATTCAGGTTAAGATAAATTTCTACCAGAATAATAATCAGCAAAGTTATTTGGGGCATTTCAGTTATTTTTCGACAAAATGTAGGTGTGGATGGCATGTTTGTGCCATCCACATATATCAAATACATCAAATATTTGGCGAAATATAGGGATACTGCTACACGAATATGCTTAGTGCCACCATATGATATGACTCAAACCCCAACACAAATATAACAACCACAAAACAATTGCATCTATGGTATGAAAAGTCCACTACATCGGAAAAGAAAATATCAGTATTGGTGATATGTGCAAAGTAACTGCTAGAAACCGGTGGGATGAATTTGAAGGGGGAAATAGCACCTCCACAATTGGCATTTCAAATTATCGAGACCTCACTGTACATACAAAATTACAAAAATCTTACCTAGGAATTGGAACAGGTCTTAATTTCCGTCCTTTTTTAATCGACTGAAGCAACTGCTCCCTGGGCGTCAGCATCTTTGGAGGCGGAGGACCCAGCTGTCTGTCACTGGCACTCCTCAGGGGTGGCCTCGACCTGATGAACTCCAAGATGATTGCATGAGCGTCCTTGGCGACCCTCGATGGAACGTCCCCATTGACCATGATCTTCCTTAGGTTGTACTTGTAGTTTCTGATGTCCTTCATGAGAATCTCATAGGGGGTGAGCTCATACTCGATGGGCGCCTTGCTGAAATTCACCTTCTTGAGTTTCACGCCCATCCTGAGCTCCCTTATGACTTGGATCCAGAACTTAGACCAGTCGGTGAAGTTCAGCTGCCCGAGGTCTGATTTTGAGCTGTTCGATGGGAGAGATATGTTACCCTGCGCCACTTTCTCTAAGAAATTAGACAACTCTATCGCCTCGACTACGAACGCGCGGATCACGGCCTTGTAGTGCGCCTCCACCTGGGACTTGGTCAGGGAGCCCAAGTGCTTCTCACACCTGCTGATCACCTCTTCTAAGGTTATGTGGGAGGGTTTTGAGGTGCTCGCGTCGTCTGTGTCCTCGGAGTCCCTCTCTATGCCCTCGTCGTCGAGTTCGTGGTGGCTAGATTGTCCAACGCTGTTTAGCTCATCGGTTATTGTATCAGTAAGTAGCTCCTCTAGGTCCGGATCGAGGATTCTCTCTTTACCATCTGGTGGGCACGGGTCTAGGGTCGTGTAGATTATCAGGCCAATACCTGAGTTATAGAAAAAATTGAGGGTAATTACTGATAAAAACCAACAGGTATGAAGATATAAATGTAAAAACCAGAAATCCAGACAGGTTAGTTTACAGGACACCATAGTTTGTTGGACAGGATTAAGAAAGGCTCAAATACAGCAGTTGTTATTAGATTAGCATACACATAACCCAAACCCAACCCAACCCAAACTATAGCAATTCTTATACCATAATGGTATCAATGTACACTTTTACACTGTTTTCATTAACTGCCCTTACCTGTGACAATATCCCTCTGATTCTGGAAGGGTTTCCTGTGGTCATCGCCGTTCACTGGTAACAGTGTCTTCTCGTGCACGTTCCCGTCCGCCATCAGGTAGACGTGCTTGACCTCACTCGCGACGCGTAGGCCAGCCCTCGTGGCCGCGGGGGCCGCCCGCAGACACTCGCTAAAGTACCTCGCGCACTGGTAGCAGAGCGCCCACGCGTGCTCCTCGTTGAGCGGGGCGTTGAACGAGTCGAGGATCTCGCTCAGGCAGACTCCGCCGTCCGGGTCCGCCCTCGAGCTCATGGCGCGCTACAAACACGAGGGCTCGTCTTCACGTCTCCGCAGCGGCGGGGGATCGCCCGCCCTGCCTGTTTACTTTTGACATTTAACCTAAAATCGATGACGGGACGACCTTGGATCCGACGATGCACCCACACGTGACGGTCTATTGATTTTCGGGGGGGAGGACGCGCGCGAGGAATTTGGGTCAGTGTCCCACGGGAATTTCTGAAGAGACGGTTCGATAACTTCGATCGATCAAATGTGGATGACGTTAAGGTTATGTCCAATGTCCGAATTCGTTGGTTCTGTAGACGGCGGAGCTCCACCAATCAGAGCGTTTGTTTGGATATCGGTGCGAGTCACGTGCCTCGCGAGGAACGTGGATGCGAGCACGCTGCCGAGATCCCAAGGATCTTTTAACCACGCGCTTAAAGTAATCTTCTGGACGCTAAACATACCAACATTTTATCTTTCCCAAGGGCCCAAGGGGTCCTTTAACCAATATGGAAATTCTGACCATCTCTGGGAATTAAAAAGAAGTTCAGTATAAGAAAATCAGTTTTAATTCAGTTGTAAACATATTCTTCGGTTGACACAATATTAGATAGCTGGAAAACAATTCCTGTAAAATCTGCGATGGGGCCAAATTCAATGCAAAGTATATAAATTAAACAAAGAATAATTAAAAACAAATAAGCTGACAATAATCTCATTAAAACTTCTCTTCATCTAATCCATGCTTGAAGAACATCATCACCGGCACGGAATTGCCATCTATTTCACGGTATTCCATTAGACCGACCATACCGTCGATGTCCATGGACTCACCGGTGAAGAATTGGAGCTCTTTAAACCTACCTAAGATATCCTTCATTACTTTATTCATATTGGTTTTGAAAACTTCTACTTGTTCGGGTGATTTCTCTTCTAATTTCGCCACTAATCTGAAAAAACAACAACAAAACATTTAAGGAACTCATATGAGCTAAAAACATTATATGTACGAGGTGTTTTGAATTGATATATTTTTCTCAGTTTTGTATTATCAGTACTATGCTAGGCAGCAGCATACTAATAATCCATTTTCCCCATTATAGGCTAGACTTCTGCATCCCTGTTCCCTCAGCGAATACGCCTTTAAACAAGGAATGGGGCATGAAAAGATTTTGTAAACCAAGGAAAATCTGGGGCAGACAGAACTGTATTTTCACCCATATTTATTGCTTAAAACAAATCTAGTACTACAAGGTTTGAATGTGTGTTCTCATCAAACTTCCAACTAAACTGTATGTAATCCTATGTGGTGAAATCATTACTGCAGTATTGAAACCCGAGTGGTCCTTAGGAACCTTAGATATATTTACTCGGTCTGTTTCTTACACTGTGGATGGTCATTCGATTTTCATATGAAAATTTTGAAATAGCCCCATTTTTTTTTGGGTCAAAATGCAGGTTCCTCTTTATCCATTCATTGGAAAAAAATAAGATACCTCCACTAACGAGGACCACCATAAATTATGAAAAGCCCAGCTAATAATAAAAATAACATTACAGTACCCTGGAAATGCCTTTATACATTATAAGAGAGTTGATCTACATCTGCATCTGTGGTCCTATTGCCTTTGCAAAAGCCGAAGTGCATCTAGTGAAAAAAAAATCTAGCTTCCGGATATCTTTTAAAGCAGCTTAGTAGGATAAACTTTTCAAGAATTTTAGCCAATTCGTAGTGATGAAAAGCTAAGATTACATGCATCCTTATCTGACACCTTCAGGACAGTGATCAGGCCAACATGTTTCTACTCTCTAGGAAAATACCCAATACGGAAGAAGCTCTTACATTAGCTGAACAGGCTGTTTTAAATATAAGGGAACTAATAAAGTAATTTTCCTTTAACTAGCCAACATAGCTACATCCAAACAACTCCTCACTCAACATGAATCACCTACCAACATGACTCATCATTCAACAGAATGACTAAAATGGTGCAAATCTTTGTAAAAATCATAAGAAGGCTACTACAGAAATGGAAATATGTAATAGCTACTTTATGATTTTAATTTTCTAGCATGAGGTACTCTGAATAAAGTATTTAACACATTATTCAGTATTAGAACATGCAGAACTTATCAATTCTTTATGGATTTGATAACTTATTATACATAACATTTATATAAGTTATTTGTGGCATCTCAAAATGCAAATAATGTAAGTAATGCATTATAATTATACATGAAGTGTGTCTCATTAATTCTATAAAAGTGAATGTTTTGATTCACATTCAAAATAATGAGTAAATTTAATGCAAATAATATAAGTAATGCATCATAATCATACATGAAGATAAGTGTGTCTCATTAATTCTACAAAAGTGAATGTTTTGATTCACATTCAAAATAATGAATAAATTTATCTCAGAAAAGTACCTGGTTTGAGATAAATTTGTTTAGAACTGAACACATCAACTTCAAGACAAAAACTCAATTAAACAAAACAAGCCATAAAAAGCACATTTATAAAGTTGTTCATCCAAAACGATGATCTTTCCTTCAATCAAGAGATATAAACATGTTTCGAGTAACTCGTAATATCATCAGCATAACACCTCATGAGGATAAAATGTGATACAGAAAAAGAATATGGTACAATATACTTAAATCCATTAAATTATAGTCTGATGAATGACAATCCATATAGCGTGAACGTTAGCGACTCTTACAAACCTTGTGTTAGCTGACCTGATACCCTAAAAGCTATGTTCAGCCCATCACATGATTGTAACACACCACACTACTTTTATAACAGTAGCTACCGCTATTTCATTAGCGGTTATCTTTTTCGACTTACTTCTTCATGTAGTCTTTAAGGTAGGCTGTGTAAGATTTCTTGTCTCCAAAGGCGTAGGTCTCGCACAACCTGTGATTTAGGACAATGTCGACCCCGGACTCGATGGAAGATTCCGTGCCCTCGTCGGCGTCCTCAGCAGACGGATTCGCACCGTCCAGAAGGATCTCCCCCTGCTTCCTCTGGACCAGTTTCCCGTACACCTCGTACACGACCTCGTCGACCAACTTGATCTTGTAGGTGTCCGAGAACATCTCGTCTCCTGGAAAAGGTCCATAGTAGTAAATAGACCATTTTTTTTAAAGGCTAAGGTTGCTTGTCAACGTCAGGGAAAGTTGACAGCTGGCTAAGTAAAATCGAGAATATAAAGCGATAGGGGAGGTTTGGCGTGCAAATACACGTTTAAGAATATACGAGGGGACGTCATAAACGGGACTTACCAGTAAATATGTCTTTGTAGATTCTCATTTTGGAGGATTGATTGGATTTTAACTAGGACGTTCAGTGACACGACCGTCTGCTACGGAAGAGCGCCGGAAAAGGACGACAGGAGACACCAAATCGATGGAAGCCAAGAAACACGAGACAGTACGAATGAGAACATGTAACGGTTCCAGCATTAATAACCTAAGTTCAATCAAACGTCTCATTCTATATAATTGATTTGAAGCTGCTAGAATATACGGAGACACAATCCATTGTTTATATGTTATAAAGGGGCAAGCGGTCCGCTTATGATATTCGAGTTGAAATACACGTTCCGTGAACTACACGACACGCTCGAATCCTGGCAACCCGCAACATAACCTCTCCCCGCCTTATTTGCGTTTCGTGGTCCTTTAGCGTTCTTGTTGCACGTGTAGCGGTTACCTGTGTTCATTTTTTCCTGATACCGAGACTTTCGTAAGTATGGCGAGCGAGGACGAGCGCAAGATCATCAAGCAGGTCGAGTACTATTTCGGCGACGTGAACCTTTCGCGAGACAAGTTCCTGAAAGAAAAGCTCAAAGAAGACGATGGTTGGGTGACGCTCGAGGTGCTGTTAACGTTCAGGAGGCTTGCCGCGCTCTCGACCGATCCGGAGGTGATAGCGAAGGCGCTCGACAAGTCCGAGGAGAAACTCGTCGTCGTTAGCGAGGACAGGAAGAAGGTGAGGAGGGACCCGGAGAAGCCGCTGCCCGTCATTGATGAGGGACGAAAGAAGGAGCTTATGGCGAGGACCGGTTAGTGAAATTTTAGTTTTAACTTGGCATTGCATAGGCAATGTATGTCGATAGGTAGTTATGTCTTATTATATGACTTATTTATCGTGATCCTTATGATCTAAGGTTTAAGATAATACAGTTTTGGTTTAGTTCAACCATCACTAAAAGCATTACTTGAAAGGTGTTCGAAAGCAATATGAATCTATTGGAGAAGCTGTTTAAATGGAATAGGTAATATATCA
The DNA here is from genome assembly GCA_963576515.1 of Cryptocephalus primarius. Lineage (NCBI taxonomy): Eukaryota > Metazoa > Arthropoda > Insecta > Coleoptera > Chrysomelidae > Cryptocephalus > Cryptocephalus primarius. The sequence goes on from OY754948.1 coordinate 7,358,926, forward strand.
ACAGCTAAGCCTATAGCGCACTTCAGACTTTTGATTGGTTGGTAGTTTGGTCTGTCTTTTAATTACCATGAACATATGCAGGTGTGCATATTCACAAGATTTAAAATCATCCAATAATAAAGTTTAATGTAATGTATAATATGATTCCCTTCAAAATCAACAGCTTATATATAATGTTGTGTTATGGGAGCTCATAGACTTACCGATTATTTAGTCTGCACAGTGCTCTTGGTTCATTATAAACTTTAATATAGGGCAGTGTCTTGCAATGGCACTAATGACAAGCATATTCAAAGTATTTATGCCCATTTTAAAAACACCTTTCACCAGTTTAGCATTTTAAAATTCCACATGTAAAACTCTCAATAATCTCACTGTATATTCAATGTACCCAATATTCTCGGCTTCTTTTCTTAATAATTGCTCTATTTGGTAATAAGGGCAATAATAGCATTTATTCTCTACAACATTTCTAATAAAACATAGGTGTTTGATTCGAGTCCAGCTTATTAATTGGATAGCAATTGGACGATTGATTGGCCACCTTCAACCAAATAGTTTAATCATAACATTGTGCGAGGATGCAGTCCAATTGGATTAAACTGTTGTACAGCAGTTTAGTTTATAATTTGTGACTGATTTTAAATGGTAAAGTTTGGGAACATTGCTAATGTCATTTTTGAGAAATTCTGTACCCATACTTAGGGAACGATCCTGTGGAATTTGGGTAAACAATGGGCGTCATGTTTAAAAATGATAAAACAAAATTATAGTCTGTCTAAAAATGAGGCGAAGTAATAAAAACTCATTATAAATGCAAAACCGATACAAGGTGGCACCCACTAAATATGTCGAGTTCTCTAATGTTTTGCACGCTACCTTCCGTAATCTCTTTATATTACGAGTGTTTCTCCCTGACCATTGGCTATTTTGTACGCCTCGGCACATGCGAAGAACCACTCACTGGCGTACGGTCGGGAAAAATGACGAAATGTGCAATAATCGATAACTGAAAAAATTACGTGTGCGTGCGCGTGTGTGTGCGTGCGTGCGTGCGTGCGTGTGTGTGTGTTTGTGTGTGGGCGCGCGCTTGAACGAGATAGAGAGGGAAAGAAAGACAACACTTCAGTACATGTATGGTCGTGCATTAATTTATGAAATTTTGCGGCCCTGAGAAGGGCCAGTTTATGAAAAGTTTTTCCCAGCCGTCACCTTCTCCTTGGTAACCTCAGTCGTCGTTGCCATCGTCGAATTCTTCCCAAACATCGGAATCTGAAGAAGAATCATCATTTGGGTTGATAATACTTGATTCTATCAACGACTCCGAAATGTTATCCAACTGTAACATTTGGTCTTCAATTTTCAGAACGTGATTTATGCATTTTTGCCAATTTTCCTTGGAAACTTTACATATTGCTTCTTTAAGCAAATTTTTGACATCTGCTAATTTGAACGTTGTATTTGTTCTCGCCACGTCCCCTTTTATTTGTGCCCATATTAGCTCAATGGGATTCAGGTCGCAGTGGTACGGAGGAAGCCGAACCACTGTTATTCCTTTCGCCTTGGCTAATTCATCGACGACGTGCCTTTTAAATTTACCTTTACGTGAATTGGCTAAACGCAAGAGTTCTACTTTTAATAGGTTTTCGGCACATTCGATCTTTTTCGAGGATAACCATTCTGCGATACGTTGTTTTCGCCAAGAGCTATTTGGTAATTTCTCTTCTACCATTCTACCATTTCTACCATTCGGAATTAGATCGATCATTTGACCAAACCATTCTTCAAACATGTCCGCAGTCATTTCTTCATGGTAGTCTCCTGTCTTAGTTGATTCAAAAATTAGTTCTCCCCCTTCAACGAAACCATCCTCGCTTCCAATGTGGGTAATAATAAGCCGTCGCCTTTTACCCAACGAAGGCTTTAAACCGGTGGACCAACCTTCTAGAAAAGCTTGCCTTCGATTAGTTACACTGGTATCTTGCCAAAATTTTGGCACGGAATGTCCTGCGTTAATCCAAGTTTCGTCCAGATAGAAAATTTTTTTCATTTCTAGCCTACTCCTTCGAATATCGCGCAGGTAACTTCTTCTCCACACAATGATGTCATCTCTTTCCATCAATACAGATTTTCTATTGTGCTTCTTCCATCGAAATCCCAAATCCTTTAAAATCGTCCATAATGTACATCGGCTCATTTTTGGAAAGTCCTCGTCTTAGTGTTGGAAGTTCGTTGCGGAAAAAGAAAGCGTGAACTTTTCGACGTAGTCCCCTTTTTAGAAATTCGTCTAAGGAACTTTAGTATTTATCTGCACCTGGATTAGACAGCACCCACTTTTGTACATCTGTAGGAAATTTTCATATCTCTTCGTTTCTTCCATATCCCGAGGATTTATTAGACAAACAGTATGAAAAAAAACATTACCGTAAAATATTATAAAAAATACCGATTTCCAATATTGTAATATGTTATATTAATGACGAGTTAACAACAATTCAGGTAAAAAGGGAAGCGTTCCTGAGATGATAACAATCGCGGTCGTAATACCTACCTTTTAATAAATCAATTATACCGGTTTTAAGGAAACTCAACATTACATAGACAAATTTAATGCATTTATTAATATTCGTTGATTTCTTTAAGAACGCCTCTGGTTAGCGGCGAAATAATCGGTTTATTACTTCGCCTCATTCTTTGACAGGGTATAGTCATAATGCTTAACACTTTTTGTCATTTTTAAAACAATAATCACCATTTAATTTAATTTAGTCAACATTTATAAATTTGAGCATGTTATACTCTGATATTAATTCTAATATTCCCATTCATAAATTGGTTATTCTCCTTTTCTTAGCGTACGCGAAAGGTTTCCCCCTGGACGAGACCCTCGACAATATCCTAACCTTCCTTGAGCCGTACAATGTCGAACATGTTACCCGTCGTTGCACGAAAGAGCGTAAATTCAAGGGATCCTGCTTCATAACCTTCAAAAACGTGGAGTCATGCAAGAAGTTTCTAGAACTGAAGGACCTCAAATATAAGGATACGGAGCTGATTAGAAAATTCCAGGAAGACTATCACACTGCCAAGAGGCAGGAGTTTGAAGAGAGGAAGTTGAAGAAAGCCAAGAAGGTTAAAGTCGAGGAGGTACAGAAACAAATAAAATACCCTAAAAGCGCCACGTTACACTTTTCCGGGTTAAAAGAAGGGGATACCCTGACGAGGGAGGACCTGAAGGAAAGAGTGAAAGAAATCGGTGATAAGGAACTGTCGTTTGTCGATTTCAACAAAGGTGATCTAGAGGGTTACATGAGATTCCCAGAGGAGAATGATGCAGTCGAATTCTACAAGAAGCTGGAAGATGGCGAAGTAGAAATCAAAGGATTCAAGTTGAAGTTGAGGGTGCTCGAAGGAGAAGAAGAGGAGGCTTACTTAAAAAAGACTTCAAACACTGTCATAGAAATCAGGAAGAAACAAAAGGAAGCAGTGAAAGGCAAGAAAAGAAAGGGCAATTTTAATCATAATCACGGCAGGGATGCCAAACAAAAAAATAAAAAATTAAAGGAAGGAAAGGTAGAAGAAGGTGATTAGATTCTTATAGACCTGTTTACTGTTTTTTTTTTAAATATTTTGTTTACTTGAATTGTGTTTATAATGACTAAATAAACTACATTTGATTCATAAATTTTTAATTCATTTGGCTAGAAAGCTATGATTTTTTCCTAATTTAACCTGATAGGGATGATATGGCGTAATTATTCTTATATTTGTTGAAACTGCTGAACAACAAAATTTATTACTGAGGTGGTTTTTTTTTTACCTGTGAGAGGCCATTAGTGATATTCGAATTTCCCTCTACCCTTGAAATATTACGAAGTGGCGCCACCTTCCTTTAAAACGAAGTGATGGGCAATATTACAGTTTCCTTTATGTAACATGTAGAATATCATTGTTATGTAGTGTTGTGCGCAATACAAGATGATTACAAGTTTTTGATGTTCCGTGAGTGTCCCTTTATGACAAAATATTATTTTCATATTTACTTAATTCGGATTTAAACGTGCGTGCAGACGTGACGTGAATACGACTGCAGGGGTGAAGGAGCCGTCCGCGTAGCCCCGTCCCCCTTCTGCATAACATGTTCGCTGGGCCCCCCTCGACCCTCGCCGTGTCCCCGCCGAGCCCCCGCTGGTCGAGGTGAACCCCGTCGGCTACGGAGCGGCTCGTCGTCACCCCTCGGCCCCCGGGAGATGGTCTAGGGCCCGCTAGATGGGCGGCCAGGTGAGTCAGGTGTTCCAATCTGGGAGCGCTCTGCTCTCGAACGGGCATGGCCACAAGGTATCCGACTCGACCAGGCTGAAGGTGCAGACGATTTTCGACGCCCTTAGGGCCAACCCCAAAATAGGCGTACAGAGGCTCGAGGGGCTTCTGCAGCAGCTGCCCAAGGTAAGGCTGAATGTAAATTTTAAGCAAGTGATGTGATATTAGATAGATTATATGCAAAGTGTAGTGCATTGGTTTGAAAAACAATGTGCTGTTGTTAACTTCCTGCATGTATGCAAAACAGTTATGAGGAATAGGTGGAATGAAAACCACATAAACCACATTTACTGATTGGAAAATATTGTGTACTTGTAATACCCTGTTTCTATAACGAGACAAAATTTTCTCAAGCGACGCCGCTACCATAGAAACTCTGCTCATTGTAGTACTATTTTAGTACTCCCTCATTTATGGGAGTTTCTTTGTTATTGGAAACATTTTGGGTAAAGTTGGCCCTATTCACCTCCTTTCAAAACAAAAGATGTGTGAACTGAAAGATGTGCTCCAAATGTCTTATGTAACAGATTTTTCTGATGTGTTTATGTCACACCTGTAGTAATTGTATCCAAAAATTTGAATTGTGATATATGTGCCAGGAGCCATTCCAATCTATGCTTCACTTATAAAGCTTGTAGATGTTTGTTGTGTCATACCAAGTAAATATTTGATGGTGTGGTGTTATAGCTGGACCATGTTAAATTTTTTGGTTTTTCTATAAAAAGTTCAAAGCAACGTATAATCACCATTATCCATTTACCAAACGTTTCTCTGAAACATTGTCTTTTGTAAAATATCTCTTTCAGGCCATTTCATTAAAGCATACAATCTGTCATATACAATGTTAATTATATTTTTGAAATACATAGAGGCTGTTATTGGGCTAATGTCGACATAGTTAAGCAAGCGCCTTAAAATCCAAGTTCAGTCTCAACTCAATTGAGGTTAATAAAAATTATTCAATTGCTGATGTATTAAAAGTAATTGACATAGCTTTAACAGTTATCTCTACTTTTTCTAAAGAGTTTAGGCCAGCAAAATATTGTGCCTTTACAACATTGCCTTGTAACTCGTTCACTGTAATAATGTGAAAAAATATTTATAAACGTTACTGAATTATCTTGGATTCAATAGATGAGTCAGCCAACATAAACTGAGCACTCAGAACATGTCCTCATAACCTTTTACTACATTACTTGTATTAAAAAGAATTAGAAGATTCTCAGTTTTCTGAATTCAGATTTCGTGCCTGATATCTTATCTTCTTTTTCATTGTATCTTGGGTTTAAAGTGATCATTTTGGGTTGGAGACCAGGGGACTGTGTTTTGAGAGGTTTGGAGGAAAAAAAAAGGTTGTAGTCAAATATGTTATCAAGCAGTGAATTTAAGGTACTTTTTTCGGTATTTTACATTTTCGATACATCACAAAAAAACTAAAATTGCAACAGTACATATTTTGCTCAGGACTCCAGAAAACCCATATATATTTACGCGGTCTCGCTCCGTGACACTGTGTCGATTCCTCTTGTAGAATGAGAACATCCTTGCTATCCATGACGACGCGGGTTACAATTTGCTGCAGAAATGTGTTGGGGCGAACAATGTTGAACTGGTACGGTGGCTCCTCGCTAGACACACGGCCGCCGATGTAAACAGATTCCCTTGCAGCTTACCTCTACACATTGCCTGCTTGAAGGGGTGAGTTAATTTATCTTTGTGAAGCATCTGTCGGATCGATCTCTACATGTTCGATCTGAATTGGGACATTGCTATGTTGTATGGAATCTTCATTATATCTTGCATGGTTATTGATGTGATTCTGTAGTAAGTTAGCATATAATATTGTTACATATCTTGTTGGAATTTGTTTATAGTCATGACGACTGTGTGGAGTTGTTGTTGAAACACGGAGCGAAGTCTGACGTTGAAGCGAGGATGTGCTGGCCGGGACCCCATAGCAGTAACTGCGAGGAAAGAGGGAAATATTGTAAGTAGACTTTTCTCGCTCTTATGTAGTCATTACTTTGATGTATTCATCTTCAGCTATGCAACAGGAGGAAGCTTGCATAGAAAGGGACAGTAGGGAGAGGCTGCCCACCAGCAAGTTGCAGTCTGCTATATATTACGCCCTTGACGGAGATCAAGTGAACATCCTGACCTTACTCGCGCAGAGAGGGGAAGATCCATGGGTATGACAACACTCACAGAAACCTTACAAATACCTCACAGTATTGTTGAATCATAAATTCTTAGGGCGTCATTATTTCTTTCAGAATGGCATCTTCAGGGCGAGAAAGCCACTGCTACATGCAGCCTGCGAGCGCGGTGCCTGGAAGTGCACCGAGTTCCTCATAAAGGAGAGGTCAGATGAGATCCACACTCTGAAAGACGAGTACTACCCAATCCACTACGCCGTGCTGCATGACAGCAAGTTCCTGGAGCTGCTTATAGACCACGGCGCCGACACGACCGTCAGGACGTGCACCCAGCAGATGACGCTGCTGCACGTCGTGCTGCTCGTCGCGCATAAATCCGCCGAGGACACGATATCGACGATACGATTACTCTTAGGTAGGTAAGCAGGATACCTTGTTCATGAAAGGATACTGGAAAGTTTTTAGAACTGAACTGAAATAGACAGAAATAAGATTTTGTAATGTTTGATTTTAAATATTTTTCTTGTTTTAGATCACGGCTGCAAAGAACTGATAAATACTCCGGATAGTTTGGGTAACACGCCTCTGCATGCGCTTATAGTGAGGTACGCTTTAGAGGAGGCCCGTTATGGGTATGACAAGTGGAACAAATGGGACGTCCTGCACTTGGTTAGGTATCTGATCCAGAACGGAGCCAGGCAGTCCATAAACCATGCCGGTAATTCGGCTGTCGCGTGTGTCCTGCGACACGTCCGCGACTGGGAATGTAGCTATGATTTGCTTAACATGTTGCTGAACGAAGGAGGTAAGTTAAATTATAAGACAAAATTTTCTTTGTGTGAATACAGATTCATAGAATTTCGATTATTTTGGAAAAAAAAAAGTTTATAAAACTTTGTTAGTAGGCAGTGGGGAGCAGTTTACTAATTTTTGCATAAAAAGCTTCAGAATAACTTGTAGAACAATAGTTGAGCTATGCTCCCTTTCAAAAAGGTCAGGAACGTTTGCAAAAAAAAATGTTAAAGTAGAACAATGATGAAAAAATGCGGGTTTTTTTTCTTTGTTTTTACATATAACTTGAAAAGTATTCATTTTTGAGCAAAGTTGCACGGAAATAAAGGTTTCCTTATCAAATTTTCTACGAGGTACAATTGATTTACCAACTCTAAGCAGGTGTTTCATGTGACCCTATACTCTTAATAACAGTACTGCTTTCAAAATCTCATCAAAAGTTATCGTACATTTAGGCTTACGAATCGCAAACATTTTTCGGTAGGCCAAAAATTGCTGTTAAATGAATGCTGTGCTGATACAAAAGATAACGTTAGGCTCAACAAAAGTTTGAGCAGACGCACTTTGCTCTTACTGATCTAAGAATACATTTCAGGAGATCCAAACATGGTGGGGCGGGACGGTTCGGTACCATTGATGGTCTGTCTGGTGCCACTGATTAATAAGGATCCCTTACACCACTTCACGCATAACATGAAGGTAAAAACGCTATTTTCTTCTGAATTCCGTTTCTAACATACTTTCCCTTTGACAGGTTTGTTACTTAAATTGCATACGGGTGCTTCTGAAGAAAGGCGCCAATCCAAACTGTAGCTACCGAGCGAATTTGACGCCACTTCATGTTCTTGTGTTCACAGTGTCGGAAAACATCACCCTGAATGATGATGTACAAAAGGAACTGAACTTTGAGTTCATTAAGAACTTGCTGATCTTGCTCTTGAACCACGGTCTGGATCCTAACGTGAGGGTCAACAGGCGCACAGAGCATATATTACAGTCCTGCATGGATATGATCCAGAACGTGAGGGATTCAAAAGACATACATTATGTGTATGATTTGACCCTTACTTTGATCCAATATGGTGCGAATCCCGATCTGAGCCTGAATATGTCTGAAGCAATAAAGAATCATCCGTTACCCTCGCAGAGCATATGGAAAACGAAGAATTATATTGTGTACTACTATATCATGCTGATATCTAGAAAGGAGAACCTGATAACTGACCCAAACTTGAGCTTCTCGAAGATCATACTCCTCTTCTACTATGTCATGCAACACAAACCCTTATTCGAGTGTCTTAAGATACTGCATACTCAGCAGCTGAGCTTGGTGCCGGGAAAAATGACAGAACCCCTGACGGTTATCATTAGGGATTTGTACAAGCGGCCGAGGAGCCTGAAGCAGATCTGCAGGGTGAAGATCCACAACTGCCTCGGCCGCAAGCCGGGACTCTTCATTAACAAGTTGAACCTGCCGACCCAGCTGAAGGAGTATCTGCTGAACTTCACGGCGTGATCGCGGACTGTCAGTTTTTACCTTATCATTGTGATTCCCGGGCTGCACATCGAACAAATGTGTATTCCGGGAGGGTTCCAGGAGCGGCTCGGTTAAGAGAAAGTCGGCTGAAACAAGTGCCGTATATGCTGGTATGTGACGCACACCATTAACAATTGGTAAGGTGCTATATGTAGATCACTTCACCTATATGAATATGTGTAGAATACATGTACAATTCGTTCCTGTCTTGGTTTCGTCTTCGGTACGTAACATTTAATAGATGGTGAGTATTGTCTTGTGGTCCATCATATGCTATGAGACTATATCTTATTAGTGACTTGAGAAGTTTTATTAATGGTCACGGGAAGTTTATGGTTTATAATTATACTTTGAAATCTTATGTCCCGAAGTATGTAAACTTTTCTAAGACTGTATAAGAGAGTATGTTTGATGGGTTTACTTCAAGAAATAAAGTGTGTTTAAAATGTAAATGTTGTTTGCAAACATATGTACTGAAAAAGAAAAGTCTTCATCTGCCAGACTTCTAATAAAACCACTTGTTTTAGGGATTCTAATTTTTAAAAGATTGTTACCCTTCAAACAATATTTTCTTAAGGAAACTAAAGGAAAAAGATGTGTGTTCGTTATATGCCTGCATATACAGTACTTGCATTTAATAACTCTCAGACACTAATATATCATTTCATGATTAATTTTTTTGTGAAGGCTCTTTTAATCTCCTACTGGTAAGTCACTCCCTGTTTTCCTTCTGGGCATATTCACTGTTTTAGTGTTTATGAGAATTTCTCGTCCTTTCTTTTTAACAGGACTGGTGAGATTAAATCTGTTCCCTAATGGGGTCCCGATGTATTTAATTTTAATAAGTTATTGAAACTAATAAACCGCTAGGAGCATAGCTAGAGAATAGGTGCAAGACACTCAGAACACTTCCTTTGGAACATTTAACCACATACCTGTCGATGCTAGCTATGCCATTGATACTTTAAACAAAGTAATAGAGAAAATATTTATTGTATGATATATTTTTTTAATTAAAATTGCGTATAATCTATATTAATAATTGATAGGTTGCATCAATTACATCACCAGCCCTCGTGACTACAATATTCTTCTTGAGAAAAGATGTATGTCTACATTTAGTATACATGAGTTATACATTATTTTAGTATTTTTAGTATACATGATTTATACATGAGTATAAATGTATGTCTACATTTATTTTGGGAAACCAGGGTCAATATTATCAGAAACTCACTTGGACCTTGTCAATTTGAACAAGTCTCTTGTAATGATAAACTAACCCAAAATAAATCTTCGTGAGTGCATTCAGTTATAATCTTTTCTTAGGAGTATTGTAGATAATAAAGGTGGCACACACACATACACACACACTGTTGAATTTTCAAATTTTTATAAGTATTATAAAAGAGATCTGGAACAAAGATAATTAGGACTTGATACTTATAATTGTAGGTTAATACCTCGTGGATGGACAAAATATGCGACGAACAGGAATGCTTTTTCTGAAATCTAGGCAGAGATATTTTTTGCGAACGTATTTTGTCCATTCATGCACTTTATTACGCTTGTGGGCTATTGTTTTTATCGGTATAACGTTTCAGTTCGTGGAGGTAATATAACCTGTTGAAAATAGAAAGTTGAAGTGTCCTCCCTCCTTTAATCGATCGAAACAATAGCCCTAAATTTCTTACAACATAACATGTATGCCAAAAAATATAATGTAAGAATATATAAAAATTGTATAGTCTATTTTATGTTAAGAATATGTGATTACCAATGTTGAGGCATATTGGCATATTTGGATAAAAAATTATTTAATACACATACATACAGAGTACACGTTTTAATTTTGGACCGTACCTGAAGAGGTGGTCTCTGCCTTGGAAGAAAAAAAAACTATAGAATTTTTTCGCATGTGTGAAGTGAAATTCCTAGAAACTATTTAGAAAGTAGAAACGCAAACATATTCATCTGTTAGTTGCTTGCAAATAGGTAATGCGAGTATCGCTGTACGCTCACGTGGCTCTCCGCGCTCACCCCACCGGCTCTCTTTAACATATGATGATGAAGGCGCAGCTATACCGTGCACACACACCCCTTCTCGTTCTTCTCTTCCCCCCTATCGGTGGTTTCTCTCGCTGGTTTAGCGAAGGTGTAGCGTGGGGATGTTCGTTGTTCGCTTGGTTTTACTATCCACTTTCTGATCTCATATCGGGGTATATGGTATTTAAACTAGAAGTTTTCACCCCAAAAAAACGCAGGAGGTCGATAAAAGCAATTTTTATTGAAAAATGCGGTTTACACAGAAAATAATGGAATATTTGATACATCTATTATTATACTGCGAGTGGTTAAGGGTGACTCCTAAACAGTAATCCAAGAATACCTAGAATACACAGGATTTCCAATAGCAAAGTGTTTTCCTTCATTGATTCTAAAACAACGTATATATATAGTATCTAGCTGCCCAGTCTTATGTAAAAAATTGCAAATCTACAAATCCAAAAGCCTAAATACGTTTTATCACAGAAAAATACGTCCGACATTAAAAACGTCTCATATATTTTTATACCTAAAGAATTTTATTTGTCGATAAATAGTCTTTGGTTTCTCGATATGTGAGTAAATGATAACGTCATTTTCTATAACAAATCTCAGTGGTACGGCGATAAATAAATGAATCGTTACAAAGCTGTGCGTTCGTCGTAAACTATGACCGCCTCGTTGTCGACCAACGAGTCCGTGTCTTTGTGCAGGAATTGACTCCTCGATTTACTCAGTGCGATTATCGCTGCCTCGTCGTTCCGCATGCGGTTTTTTCGTTTCTTGCTGAAGTTTACCTGAAAACAAAAAATATATATTCCGGGATAAAGTATGATTTTGAAAAAATTAACAGATGCGGCCTACCCCCCTAATGGTACTCAAGTACTTTTGGGTCGATAACTTGTCTCTTTACCTTTATGGAAGGTACCAAGGTAAGGAGACTGCATTTTCTTTTGTATTTTTAATACAAAATATCCTGATAGCCAAATGCTAACAGACTAAATCTCTGCTTCTTTGCCGGCAGATCCACAATCGTCTACACACAAATCCACATCAAATTTATCCATTTAATGGGCGCAATGAATATCATAAACATATCTAATGTTGGTAAGCGTTTAGAGCGAATTTAATACGAGCGTATAGCCGGCAACGTCGCCAGGCTAAAATGGCGTCTAGGTCGTCACTGTGTCGGAAATTATTGACTAAAATAGTTTTACTGCCGACTAGGCTTGAAATCTAAAGCATCGAGAAGAAAGATAATGTGTGGACATACTTTTCTTTCGATTTTGAGCCTATTTCGACTGTTGTATATTTTTATATTGGCAACGTCGCCTGCTATATGCTGGCATTAAATATGTTCGAGATGTTAGGTACGCAACCAATCTGTGTTGCTCATTGCGTCCATACAGAATCAACCCGATTTGTTAATGTAGTACACGCTACTAGTAAACAGGCAGATTCTTCTGTGCTAATTCTTACCTTAGCATATAAATCGTTGATGTCGTCTTCAGTCGATAGAGGCCTCGGTTTGGACCGTACCCAAGCCGGTAGACTTCTGGTTTTCAAAGTAGGCTCCCCCACGCTCTGATCATCTCTGCTCCCGACCTCGTCTAGGACTAGAAACGGACAAAATGTACTTATGTATTTGAAAATTAGTCGCAGTGACTTACTGCTGCTGGAGGCGTACTGGGGACTGTTCGGAGCGAACTCAGATATCTCGGGTAACGGACTCTTCGGTACGATCTCTCCGTTCGAGATAGGGGGTATCGGTTGACTGACGGGCCTCTGTTTCCTCGATTGGCTAGCTGGACCCTTAAAAAAATAACGTCTAGAAGACCTCTCTATCTCAAAGACTAGATGTTGCTTTGAAATACACTCATTATATCCAGAAATAATTCTCCGCATGCGCGAGTCCGGTCCACAACCAGTACAATTTCAATTTTTGAGAGTAAGTAGACAGGTGAGGTGTTGGATTTTAGACCCATTAGCGAACGATTGTGCTATCTACGGTTGAAGGGTAAATGGCTTAACACGCCCCTTTTATCCATTCATGCCTCGACGGAAGATAAGAAGGACGATATGAAGGACGCCTTCTACGACCAATTGGAGGCGGAACATGGGAAGAATATCTGTGGGTTGTGTTAGGGGACTTTAACTACAAGGTAGGCCAAGGCGACATCCAGGGTTGTGAAACTCGAAATAGATAGATAGAAATAGATAGGTTAGTACCATTGTAAGGTTAAATGACGCGTGACTACTATAAAATATTAATTAATCGAGCACCCAAAAACTCATTTACCCATAAAGGATTTTAACCTGTATATAATGTGTGTTATTAACCTAACTCACACAAACCGGGACTTGAAATATAAATATTGTTAATCTCTATGGTTACAACACATCTTGGTGGTTCAGGGATGTTCGGTGTTTTTAGGAAGTGAGATGAGTAGAAACAGGCGCCGTTATTTCCGCCACGCATGCGGGGAATCAATTTTCGCTTCAATGAGATTGGTCAATTCGACGTTACAAATATAGTACAATATTCAAAATCTAAAGTAAAACACATGCCTAATGGAGATGTTCTTAAAATAATCTGTTTTCTTTCGGGTCTACAAATTATTACTAAAAATCATGTTGAAACCGTCTTGTATTCTACCTATATTAAACATGATTGAAGAGAATTTAAACAAGCACAGCCGGATGTAAAATCTTGTAACAGGTAAATTCGTTCCTGATCGAGTGACGCCATTTTTCTATTAGAACAAAAGTTTTAATGGTACCTCATATCATATAGTTGCCGGTGTGCTGTACACTACTGTCCCTGATAGTGCCATATTTATATTACCTCTCTCTCCGATAGATGTCCTTTGTATGACGCATTCACCAGAAATAAAGGGCATTCACCAGAATGTATATATTTTGGGGAGAAAGTAACATAGGTCACCTAAGTGAGAAAGCAGGTTAGACCAGCAGTTTTCGGATTGACACCATTATTCACACAATCAAATTTCGAAGTTAATGTTTGTTAAATATCTTTTAAACGATAAGGAATAAAAATTTGATATTTGGTACACATGTGGAACTTGATATACCTTTTAAGGATAGTCATAAAAAAATTAGTACTGCAATTTAAAAAAATAGTCGATGATGTCAGATCTCAAATTTGGTACATACATGCTATAAAACATTTTCTTACATCAAAAAGTGCGCAATTAAAAACACCAATCTGAATTTATTCCAAGTTACAGACTCGCACTATACATTTAAACATTAAATAGCGTTTATGAATAACTTGGTTCGAAACTGAAAAATTTAGTTGAAGTTTTTGTTTCATGGTTCTATTACAAGAACAAATTGACTACTGTACTTAAGGGATACTGGCTACTGCAGTTAGGATCAGATATCATACAGATATTCGTAGATGGACTCGGTCTAGTTATAAGTTATAGCTAATTTATCCTCGATAAATTGACAATTTGGGAAGACCATACCTATGACCTACATCAAAGGAATAATTTACATGTAGTGGAATTAGAAATTTCAGATTTCAGGATTTCTGGTTTAATCAAAATATATCAGACAAACCGAATAATTTTAAATTCAAGTAGCTCGATTTTTAGGCAGTTTATGAATGATGATTAAGCTATCTAGAACATATAACTTCTAAGTAGAGGTGAAGAATATTGACTATTTCCGAACATTTAAGTAGAAAGCAGAAATTTCAATTACTCATATCTCATAAATTGTAATTAATTGCTTGAATACCGAAAGGAACATGGGAAGTTTCCTGGACAATCACTACAGAAGTCATAAAAGTTCGTCATTTTCTCCTATGATATTAGGCAACCAAACATTTTTTCAAAGGGGTCCCCACATGGGTGTGGTGACCACCGATAGATGGTGCCAAATTGACCATTCACGGATGCAAGGTTTTCATGTAGAAGAGACAACTTCTGAGTAGAATTGGACAACATTTGATCTCTCAGAAGACCCAAATTATAATGAAGTGCTCGAATACCATACTAAAAAGAACATACATAATAACTTTCTCAACAACTGCTAGAGATTTTGAATAAAACTTTCAGGAATTAAATAGTTTTCAATCCACAATAACTATATTTTATTGAAAGAAAATGGCCTTACTTGTAAAGTCGACGTCCCGGGATTACTGGTGCTCCTCGGCACGGGGCACACCCCCGGGCACTGGGTGCACTGGGGCCCGCCGATAGTCCTCGGGGTGTACCAGGGGCTCGGCTGTTGCAGGGGTGCCACCAGCCTGTTGCTGTAGCCCCACCTGGAGCCCTTCTGCTCAACGGCGAAGACGGCCGCCTGGCTGGGGCAGGAGCCCGGCCCGACGGCCCCAGCGGGAGGCACCGGCGTGCTCGACGCGTTCGGGTCCACTTTGCGCAGACCTACAAATTTTAAAGATTTATTCTCTGTTATGAGGTCAAGAGCGGGAATGAGAAGTTTTAAGAAAGTTTTGATTTTTGATTGAAGATTCGAGGTAAATTCTTAAACGTGACATAAAGTATGATGTTATGAATTTTATTCCATCACGTAGGGGTAGATTGGACGGATTCGGACATGGGGCACTTCCAGATTTGGTAAGTTTTATCATATACACCGTAGATATTAATATCTCCAAAACATTGCGTTCAGAAGAAAAGAAGTTGGAAATGATGCAACCTAAAGCAACCTTCCAAAATATTTTATGGGTTAATCTGTAAGTCTAAGCAGCAATTGGCATACGAACATGCAAGTAATTTGCACGAGCAACAGATTTCAACAAATCCAATCTTCCTCTTCACGTGCCATCTCCATTACGATAGTTGGCAATCCTCATGACTATCTTCAATCTTGAGATAACTGCTCTATATAGTTGTCTTGAATTGTAACCAAACCACTCCTTGAGGTTGCTTAACGAAGATATACAATTTCTACTGACGCTTCGTCTGCTTCAGCTTTCCTTGAATTATAAGCTGCAGCTTGCCGTACCCCTCATCATGCGTTATGTGTTTTAAGTATCAACCTTCTCGTTCCTCTATGGTTGTAAATACTTCTTTTTCCTTCACCATCCTATTCTAATATCATTTCGATATTACTGATTTTGTCTACTCAAGATATGCTTAATAATTTTCTATAGATTCATGTGTAGAGTCACCTGATTCGGTTTCCAGGCTTCCATGCTATATAAAAGAACACCCTACACATAACACCTTATCAAGCGCATTTTCACTTACTGAAATAACTGAGAATAACTGCATTCCGCTGTCAATATAAATTTGATATGTCTATACGACGGTACTTTAGCTTTTTCTTTTTCAGTATTTCTATCAGCAGATCATGTCGAATTTTGTTGTAAAAACCTTATTAAAGTCTTTGTAATCTATAAAACAGATTTATATATTCTGATTAGTATCTAAATATATCTGAACACGTACATTAAATGACATGAGACTTATAGTACGGTGATCATCACTTTATTTAAAGATTTTCTATTTTTTTGCATTTGTCAGCCTCTTTTGTTCCTCTTATTTTCTTCTGGATTTCCCTTTGCAGTTGTTGATATGTGATTTTGTTATTCTAATTCACTCTTCTTTGGCCCATCAAAATCAGGATCTCATCTGTTATCCACTCTTCTGTTTTATACTTGGTTAGTTTCAATAGTTCTTTATTCAGCTCCAGAATTAAATTTTTAATTAATCAATAATTTCCACTGTAGTTTTGGCTCTTTTCCCATGAATTTTGGCTGTTAGTAGCAAAAATTTTTGACGATCTGTACGATTTTCTGGACGAGCTTCAAGACAATAATCAAGTGTTCATGTTGTTGGATGTCGACGTAATTTTCTGTAATGATCATTTGCATGTCAAGTACATGAGCAACAAAAGGACAGTTCATTACATTGGCAGAGGTGGAGTCTTGCAATTAGGGTGACTTTTACTTCTTAATTTTTTTGAGAAAATATAAAAGCGATTTTCGCTTTCCGCACTTGTCCGATACTTTAACTGTTTCTAGAGAAAATATATTCTCTAAAATACCTAATCTCGAGAAAGGAGCTTCCATGACGTATTCATTCTTCAAATTTAATATCAATTTTGATGATTATACCTAGAGAAGGGCAAAAATGCCCATAAAACTACATTAAATCTGGGCTAGAAAAGAGAACACTTTGTATTAATGCTCTTTTCTAGTTATACCATTCAGTAAATTTTTCCTAATAGTCGTTTATTCCTCTAAAAACAAATAAGTTCTGGATTTCATTAGGCTTGTCCGAATGTATTCCACTATGGAAGAGATTCTATTTGAAGGAGATACAATTAAATGTGAGAAGTATACTAATGGATTAATACCACATGCATTAGATCCAAAATTTTCTCTGGTCTTTGAAATATTAATGTTTCAAAAAAAGTGTCCGAACCTGCCGCACCCTTTTTTGATTTGAAACTGTTTCCCGGACGTACAAATTGCTCGTAGCTTTTCGATTAGTCGTCTGCACCAGAGGAGGGCGATTAGGCCTCCGGCCGCTCGGACCCGATATATTAGACCAAATATTTGTAATGCCTAGTTTTCAATCCATGTTCGATTTCCTGTGAGAGATGCAAAAGGGAAAATCGAAAGGAAATGGACCGCTCACGTTTTCGATTTTGTTTCTTTAAAAGGATTAGGGTTCGTTCCGACGTGAAATAGGCAGTGGAATTGCAAATTATTCCTTAGAGTGCAAAATTTGAAATAAAAAGGAAAAAGACGATCAATGCATCCCAAAATGAAATAAAAGTAAAGACAGGATTATATGCAGAGAATGTATATATTAGTTTGTAATTAAATAACTCTGAACAGTGCATACTTCAGAAATTTTATACATATGTTTTTAAAAGTTGCGTGTTTTGCATACTTATTGAGACGGCTACGGATAACTCAGGGTAGTTAACGAATTTGGAACGATATGTAAAACAGGTTAGAGAGAGTTTTCAGGTCCCCTTCCTTCCACAAATTGAAATTACCATTGTTGATTTTCTACAAATCCTCCATACCTGCCTTTAAGTACTTAGAGGGACTGCAAGCTCGATCACGGAATATTTTTACTATAGTTAGTGACAAGAAAGAAAAGCGGACGGAGTAAATTAGTTTATGACTTATTTACCAATAAACTTTAAGGCGCTTTACGAAATACTCATCCTGAGGACGAGTCAAAGCGTCCCAGTTAAGTCGTGATGAATTATATGCGTAATATCCAACAACTGTTTAAATGGCTCAATATAAGTGAGACTAAGTAAGTCTCTGGACTTACCGCGAATTTCAGAGTCGCGTTTCTAACACTTTTCGATGCTTTTCTGGAGACATCATTAAATAAACTGTTTTATTCCATTTACATTGGTACCCTTTTTTCAAGGTTTTGTCGTTGGGCAGCTGGGGGTCATTTTTGAAGTCGTTTTCTGCATAGAATCCAAATCCGGAGTCATAATTGGCCCGACACGTCAGAATTCTGAGATATTTGAGGTTTTATGCTCGAAAAAATGGATATTTTGGCTATTTTTGAGAGGAGACAGTTGCTGCATTTTCTATGTAATTTTCTCTACCTATTTCGTCATCTAGTACTACCCTTCCCATTCAAGATAATAATAATAATAATTTTGAATAATACTGTACGTTGTTTCTTTTAAAAATACGGTCACATTAAGAATAGTAACAAATGTCTTTATTTATTTGAACTGTTTATACAGTATTAAGTATAAATTTCCACTCAGGCGAAGTCTAACAGAGCTACTCTACTTAAACCCAGGAAACATTTACAATTTCATTTCCGATTCTTGTATTAGTTTTTATATGATACACTATTTTGCATTATTTATTAAATATTGTATAATAAATATTGTTAAACATTACATCAACAGAAAAACTAAAAAAAAAAAAAAAAAATTGTATTAAATTGAAGCAAGCTATTTTTGAAAACAATATATTTTTAGAAATTTGCGGAACAGAAACGGAGAGAGTGATTTCAGCTCATTCGGAATTTTATTATAGAAAACTACAGTGTTGTAAGTAAATGACCGCATGAAAATGGATAGCTGAAATTTAGGCAATGACAAAATATGGAGATGTCTTACATTCAGGTCACGGATGTCACTTCTAAAATTAATTTTGCAGATCTCTCAGAAATATATTTCTTTTCCTACATGCGGTATTCTTCTGTGTTAAAAGCAAGTCGCTGCAAATTTCCTACCTTAATTCTTTATGGACAATTTTGATCATCCCTTCTGATATGTCATCCACTGCTTTTCTATTAGGAGAACTGCTAAAGATTGGTTGGTGGGCAGTTACATCTAAGCGATGGTTGTAGATTCTTTTTCCTTCTTGGTGAAAACTTTGGCATTACACTTTTGGTCAACACAACGTCATCGTATTTGCAATGTGAGTTGTTGAATACTTATAATTTTCCAAAATTAATAACATTTTTCCCCACTGGCTAAACATTGGGACCGGCGAAGCCAGCTTTTACTGAACCGAAAAGATGCAATTTTAGAATAAAATTAATGCCAAATGTCAAGTGACCCTTAAAGCCCGTAAAAAACGGAAATTCCACAAGGACAGCTAATGATAACTTAATAAACTCCTTAATCACTTAATCCCTTCTTAAAATGAAGTAGCCGAATTTGATCAAAGGGGACAGGTAGCTGGTAGCGGAGCTGACGTCACCCACTCCATCGAATCAAGTTATTAAAAATTTATATTTGAATTACATAACGAACACACTATGAAACATTTGAATTGGATTTTTACAAGCTGGATTTTGATCCAAAAGTGTATCTTTAGATTTTCCTTATTTAAATTGATATTAAAGGGGTAGATCGCTTATCAACTCTGAAAAACTTCCATTTCCCAAAAAGGAACATGTCACATTATAAACCAAACTTGGGTAATCACTCAGATTAACATTTGAATTGTAAAAATGTATCCCCAGAATAAAACAATGATACAACCTTTCCCCAAAAGAAACACCCAAAGTTTCCCTTTTTTAGATCGACACGAAACTGTTATACTCACAGTAATGTTTGTCCCTCCTCGGCATGACGCAGCACTTGTACAAGAAGAACGCGCAGAGGAGGCTGACGACTAGGGCTGCGCCGCAAAAGACGGCCGCCAAAATAGGGAGACGTTCCGTGGAGATCCTCCAGCCTCGCGCCGCGCCCTGTGTAGGTTCCGGGGGCCACATGTCCGCCGTCATCGTCACCCACTGCTGCAGGACGACGCGCCTGCCGCCCTCGTCGCCGCCGGCGCCTGCGGCGCCGTAGGCGTTGCCCTCATCTTCTGCAAGGAGAAATTTATTTTATTTTTTACCCCTTTTATTACCCAAGTAATAATTCCAGTACGAGTCGGTCCAGTTAAAAAACAAAAACAATTATCGACTTTATACCGAGCGCATTCAAAAAATACGTTTTTACCCTATACAAAAGCAGGATATTCATGTAACGTACCGTTTAACCTTGCCCCGTACATTTGGAGCGGAGAAATGTTGTTAGTCGCTACAATAAATGCTTATATATGAAATGCCTATTAGTATCGACAATTAGAGCAGGTCCATTACAGTCATTAAATCTGAGCACCGAGCACGTGTTCATTTTCAGTCGTCATTAGAATTCATTGGTGTAAGGTAAGTCGCAATTATTATTTAAAATGGCTTTTTGGAGACTTTTCGACGTGGACGAAATTAATAATGGCAATGATATAAACATTATACACAATACAAATAATGCTACAGAAATAAATGAGGCACAAATTTGGGATTTCGTCATAAAATTTTATTGCCAAAGTGAATGTTGGTTACATGGCTATTAAATTTTATTGTTTTCTTTTTCGACTGGACCAACTTGGACTGGAAAGAGCTTACACGCAGAAGCTAGCAGAGCAGCAAAAATTAAAAGGGCACCAGTGTAAATGAAATAAAACAGTTTATTTAATGATCTCTTTAGAAAAGCATAGAAAAATTTTAAAAGCGCGTCTCTGAAATTTCCACAGATTTACCACACATATGTAATTCATCACGACTTAACTGGGACGCTTTGACTCGTCCTCACGGTGGCTATTTTGTAAAGCGCCTTAAAGTTTATTAGTAAATTAGTCATAAACTAATTTGCTCCGCCCGCTTGTCTTTCTTATCACCAACTATAAAAATCTATACTAAACAAATGCAGGATTTTAAGGGGAACAAAAAGATTCTTAATGGGATTTATAACAGTTTAAAAAAGGTAAAACAATTAGTAGAATAAAAAAAACTGTGCTTTGAAAGTGCTCAATGGAATAATTAGGTAGTGGTATAATATAAGTAAACGTTAACAATCTTAGGATTATTTAAATAATTCTGTTTTAAAATTTTGCCTTTTGGCTTATTCTCTAGTCTCTAGAATATTGAAAGAGCATCGATGGGAAATTCTATGCCAAAAAGATCTGCATATAGTTTAATAACTTCCACACAACAATGTTTTTCGTAACAAATTGTAAACACGATAATGATATGAATTCCAACATTTTGGAAAAATCTACACACATGGCTTTGTTTCCAAGTGCCAGAAATTTTTATCCCACTTCATTGACATCAGAAAGTGTATTATCGGGACAAAGTGTATTATCCACCTCCGAGAAAAGCTAGAACGCATACAAACGCATTCAGCTTTATAGTTCTAACGACCTTCGTGCTTATTTTCAGTCTGGAGACGTCTCCAAAAATAAACCGCCCCTTTCGAAATCCCCTCGGGCTCGATTCCCCCGCTTGGGCGGATTAGAAGCGCCGAGACTGTCTCAACAGGACCTTGATCCATTTTCCGTCCATCAATCGCCTAGATCCAATTATACCTGCTACGCATCCCGCGTTAAGTACGTCCATTTTCCTCTCTGTCCCTCATATCTGTCTCATGGCGAGAACGAATCAAAACGTTAACAAAGTTACATGTGAGAGCCCCTCGGGCGTGTCACGATTTGGCGAAATATCAGTGTAGTAATAATTTATCGGCGAGTGGGTGGGTTGCTATGGTGATTCTCATTCTGGACCATTGGACGGGCACAGAACTGTAACGCGTGCACTTGCCTCGCATTGCAATAATGTAAAAATAATGTAAACTGCAACTCTAGCAAAAGTTAATGGCATTACCAATAAAAAAATACATTAAATAGAATTATTTCCACTGATGTTCTAGTATGATATGAGGGAAAAAACAAAACGATTTTTATGCTCCAATGTTTATAATACGTTTACTAATTTGACTTACGAAGTCTGTACGGTGGTTTAAACGAGAGAATGTTGCTGCAATATTTCAGCGACGTTTGTTCGGGTCTTTAGATGGCACTCCAATATTGCTGCAAATGTATTGTACATCGCATTTTATTACAAAACTTGCAGCGATTCTCTCTAGCAGGCCATGCTCATTAGAAATTTAATTTTGTGTTCTTGTTTTACAAAACAATTATGTCAGCAATGTAATTATGCACTGTATAATTTCATTTGCTCGATGTGAAAAATGTTACATTTGTTCAAATTTTGGAAAAAACTTGTCTTGTCACAATTTGCTCCAAAACGTCTAGACCGATTTTGAAAAATTAAAATTCATTTTGAAGGTGAACCAATTTGGTACAATTTACCTCTTTGGAATAATTACGTAGAGGGCCTAGTTTTTGAGATATTGAAAGAAGAGACTATATATCTCAACACATTATTTACAAACGTTTTTAAAAGGAGATTTTGTATGTATTATATTTAATTTTGTGCACTGTCATCAAAAGTAACTAAAACCGCCGAGAAAACCTGTATTACGATTTTTAAAAAATCAGCCTTTTTTCCTAACGACTTTTGGTATATTCATGTTTTATGTGTATGGGTAAGGAAGAGCTGTTTCCAAAAATACCAAAATATGGTGTGCATAACGACGTACCGTATATTGTTTAAATCTCATCTTCAAAGCCTTTTTATTTTTTTTGTGCGCCTTAGAAACAACTACTCTATTATGCGCACTGTAACACAAAGGTTCACTCACTATAAAAACCGTAGGACGACTGGATACATAATCAATATTATCGAATCGTATATTGGACATGTTGAACCACACCTTCCCTTTGTTAGGGGGCGGAGTCAACTGTGGAACGTGATAAACGTTTTGCATTACATAACCAATATTAAGCAATACCTAATGCTCTCGCCCCTATATACACACTTAGACAAATATCTTTTTATCGATATTTTAAAAGAGAAACAAATTTTGTTTGAAATCACTTTTAAATGTTTTAGTGAAAAATTATATTTTTTTAAAAAAATTTTTGGAGAAATCCAAAATCCAAAATGGAATTAAACGATCCATACAATTTTCTAGAGACATGTGGAAATTTCCCACAAACTTAATAAAATTTCCTCCAGAGAAAAAATTCTTATCCTGGAAATCCCCCTGAAACTACTTGCAAGTCTAACAATACTAACAGAACAATGGTTTTCGGTGACGCTGGATTGACTCGAGAACATCCTCTCGAGGCGGATGAAATGCCTCAAAACATTTTTAAACGAACTTGACTCACTTAAACCTTTTCTCCCGCAGGGCAATTCTTTAACAAGCGCTCATTCAATTCCGGGGTTTGCGGTCCGGCTGGCTCTCTGTATTGAAATTCTTAGTTTGTCTCGGTGGTGGAGCGTGAAAAGTTCTATATTTAATTTTCCCCGAGGGGAGGGAGGGCGCACAGTTTTAGATTTTATATCGGGAAAGCGCGCCGTCAGAAACAAAGAAATATTATCCCGTGCTTTGAAAACAGCGAGTTAACTGAAGAACCGAATAAGTGAAGTGGAGGGATTCCTAAAGACTCCAGAAATTCACATTTCTTTCACTGAAATATCCCACAAACCCACGCACGAAACAAATTGAAAAGAGCCCTCCGCAATTTTCGGCCCGAATGAAAATTACATGTCACATATTGGTTCGCGCTTTTGTAGGGATAACGAAGACATGTCGGGACGTCCAGTCGGACGGTTCATTATTTCTTTAGGGAAGAAGGGGGAAACTCACAAGGGAGCTCATGTACTAAGTGTGTTTGTGGAATTGATTTTTTTGGTGACTTTTTGCAAAAATTCGAGGACCATATTTTTACCGTTTAGGGGCGAAACGCGAAGTTTTGCCAAGAACTTGCTGCAATATATCCAGAGGAAACGTCATGTCCTTGGTAGGTTAAAACGAGAAAAATGCAATTCTCGAGTCCTGATACGTTAGGCTCAAAGGTTTAATGGCGCCAGCTTGGCGCTCTCTATTCATGTCGTAATACTTTCGAATCGACTCAATCAATCACAGCCAAATTTGAACCACGGATAGTTTGTTATAAAATCCATCATTTCGGAAAATTTGAAACCAAAAGGATAAAGGGTAAAGCTGAAACCGAGTGGGGGAGATTCTGACTCACGATAATATAATGGGATTTTACGACCACACCTTCTTGAGAAATACGCAGTTTTTGATGACGTTAATAGAAAATAACATGATATAATGTACGTAGGAAAGAAATACTGTTTGAGAGAAAGGATAAAGCAGGAGTTGACCATTGGACTGAATGCAGATGGGTCGAAGGAGAAAGTTACAGGACTTTTTTGAAACGGGAATTTATTTTCAAAGTTTGGACTAAGTGAGAGCTGTCAAGAAGGAGCAGATTTCGGGTAAAGCTTTTAATGAGTCAAATTGGGGGAAAATAGTCAGGAATTTTAATTAGCTGGAGTATTATCCGAGACCGAAAATTAGTTTGTCATCTGGTTAAGTCACAAGAGTTCGGGCGTATAAATTTAGTGAATCTCAAATAATTTTTTGGGACTTGCGCCGAAGGACTTTGTTTACCGTAAATTCGAAAAGCAAAGGAAGTAATCTTAAGGAATTCTTAAATTTTTGGACATGCGTAAGTGTAGGGTATGACTTCGAGCACGCCAATTTCTTTGGAGAGGAAAGTTCTGGTAGCAACTTTCCCTAGAATAGAATGGAGATGTTCTTAAATCGCTTCGACTGAAAGGGGAAGATCCCCTGACTAAAACTGCAGTGATGCTTAGTGGAAAGGCTGGCCAGGTATGAATATTTTTATGTCGACATGTGTTTAAGGGTTTACCTGATCAGTATAACGCTATATCTTGACATTTGGGGAATTAAGAGGTTAATTGATTTTTCTGGGGGTGTAATGTAAGTCTAACCCAAGATGTGTGCTTGTTTTTGTCAATTTTGTATTGGTGTTTTGTGGCAAATAAGTATTCATCATTACATCAAGTGAAACATTAAATTGTTGTTTTTAGTATATTCCTTCAACTACGACCCATTAGCTAATTCAGAGAAAAGGTGCTCAATGCTGTAGCTAGCAAACTTTAATAGTTAACGAGATAAATACATTAGAACTTCTCATAGAGTTCGTTTTCAAGGAAAAGTCAGAAGAGTCCAACCCAAAGAGTCCAGTCCAAAGAGTACGCACGATGTTTAACACTAATTAAGTAGTAAAATGGAGTTTAAAATTATTGATCATTTCATGTACGACTTTTACTAGATTACCTTTCAATAAATCCCGTAGCAGTTACGTACATTTTACCACCGAGTATCTTTTGCAATTTCGAACAACTTTCCTGCAACTTTGCATGGCTTAACTGATTAACTTTGTTAACTATAGAACCCACAATCATTTTAATACCTTTTAAACGAACAAATTTTAGTTCAGCTCCTCGAGCGATTATGCTCCATGCATTTCTGGACTTACTCGCGAATCCCTCCCCTGCGATCCCTTAATCCGATTGTTAACAATCTTCGTGCAGTCGGATTTATTCCTGCATGTGTTTTGTACGGTAGGGCGGTGTTCATTTTTTCTTTCCTTCGGATTCCGCTGATATTACGTGTTTCTTTGTCAAAAGGGATTATGGCGAACGTACGGGACGGAATATATGGAATTAGCTACGGGTTGAGCCTCTTTATTTGCGAAGTTATTTCGAGCTTTTTCGCTAAATGAAAGTTTTCTTCGGGGTTAGGAGGAAAATGTTTTAAGAAGGTTCCTGCAGGTGAGAGTAATTCTTTCTTTGTTTCTTGCTCTGACTCAAATGGTTTCCTTTTGTAGAGTTGACTGACTATGGACATCAAAGGCGCAAACCATACATGTTTAATTGAATTTTAACGACCTTCGTCGCTTTGTTTGATTTTCATTTACACTGAAAGCATAATATGTGTGTATAACGAAGTGTGAAAGTCCTCCAGTATTAATGTAGTAACCTGGCACGATTTTTGTTGTGAAGTACAGAAACTAGTTTCAAAATAAATGCAAAATGCGTCAGAAATAATTCAATGGATGGTTTCACTGAAAAAGCAGCAGATCTGGAAGCATCAACTGCACTGAAATGTTACAGCAGGATTTCTTATCGCCTCCAGAACATTTACTGTGGTTTTCATTGAGACATTGAAGATTCACTCATTTAGGCACTGAAAAAGTATTTTTAAAACTTCGGTAATATAAGAATGGGAATGATTACACGATGCCACAATTGAAAGAATTATGAAAGAAATGGCTCAAACTTTGATTTTTAATATTTTGGTAGTAAACAAAAGGGGATGTTTTTGCGATGCTAAAATGAAAGGATTTTGTTCCTATAACGCTTATTTATGCCACGTTGAAAAATGGCTTATCTTTGGGAAAAGTTATGATGCTTCGAAAAAGCTAATTGAAACTTTACAGCAGGATTTTCAATAATTTTTAGCTAAGTCCATAAAAGGGGACGCAATTTGACAAACGAATTTTTTTTTAAGAAAACTAAAAATCATTTACTATTTCCAACAAAAAATTCTTAAAATCCAATGCATCGTTTAACAAAAACATTTCATAAATTTATCATAATTAACAAAAACTATCAATGATAGGTAAGTAGTGGATTAGTAGTAGTTAACTCACGTAGTTAACAATTGATGTAGATAAGAAGTAAGCGTGATTATACACAATACAATATTATTACACAATGAAAGAGGTACTTTAAAGTTGTGAGCGTTACCCTCGTGTGTCCTACAATTTAAACGGTTTCGGAAGCATTGTCCCTATGCCAAGCAAATGCAATGTTGGGTGTTATCCAAAATCATGTAATCTTCTGATAACCTACCCGGCATTATATCTAAATAGAAATGACTGCGAGATGTTGCGTTTAATTTTACCAAAAGTTCTTAGATCTGAAACAAGTTTTTTCAGGTTTTTCATTTTGCTATCTGCCAGGTGCTTAACTTATCAATTATAATTAGTTGGAACACCTTTTCTTTATAACTAATTACCACAAATTAATTTCTAATTGGCCATGTTTTTCGTAAGAACTTCAAACTTCAAAAGTTTGCAACCAATAGGCATCAGCAGGGTTGTAAGGAATGAAAACGTTATTTTCAATGAGTAAAACCGCAAAACGTTACGTTTTGCTTTGTTTTTGTAATTCCCTTGTGGTGTTCGTTTGGAAAGCAAATTTGAAACGGAAAAAATATCTCTTGTTCGTCTTGAAAAAGAAACCGTCGCTAAAAAGATTTTTATGGAAAGGAAATCATGAAACACTGGCTAGGGAATATCTTTACGAAATTGTTTTACATTTCCTTCGGGTAAAAAGAATTCTATTGCGTAATGAATGAAATTTTTAGTTTTACGTTTGTTTCGATATAAGCATATCTATTTGTCATTAATCTAATTTTAGTTAACGTTTTATAAAACTTTACTGCGATTGGTGTGAATCAAGCTAAAAAGATTAATACCCATTAAATATTAAGTGCTCAATACCAAACTCTAACAATAGAGAGGTACTGAAGATGCAGAGAATGTCTCCACAGTAATAACGTCCACGTAATTTGATGAATGAGCATGCGCAGTTAGTTTTGGCACAATATATTTCATATTAAAGCTAAAGCTTTAATATCAATAGTATCAATGGCAAATTGATTTATGATTAGGTTTCACACGATTCCATACGAACCTTGCTTACGATACAAATATCCTTAAATGGTCATAAAAAAGTCTACATTGGGAATTAAATTTTGGAAAATTTAGTAATAATTCTTGAGTCCTCCTCCTGTCAAATATAGAAGGTTTCAATTTCGATTCAACGTTAATTTCAACATTTGAATCCTTTCTGCGTTCTTCTTTGGGAATTAAATTGGGTAACATTCTAGTAATATTTATTACTAATATTTTTTGTTACATAGTATTACTATTAATTAAACATCTATCAATCAGGGTAAAAGCCTTAATCAGTGACTGATTGATTTTACGGTTCCACGTGATATAATTCAAGTTTGGCATAAGGTAAAAATACTGCTTCACTAACTGTGCTTAAGTACAGTTTGGCACTAAATTTCATATCTTAAAATGCAACTGCGCACCCATAGAGCTCAAAATAACGTTAACCTATTATCGTGGAACATCTCTGCTACACGTTTTTTCGTTCTCGTGAAGATTCTCACTTTTTCATTATAAAAGATCTTCAATGCACCCATGACGGTCTTTTTGAGCGGCTGCGTCGTATATGGTAGTAAGCATAGAATATTTAGGTAGTTTTCTTTGGCTTTGAGAACCAGACCTAGGTTCCAAGTAGGTGAGTGAGATGGCTGCATAACACTAGCAATATTGGGTTTGTTGCTGAAGGTTTGGGCTTTCATCCATTTTTAGGTTTCATTTGCACTTTTTCGTATAAGATGATCATGGGCGGCACAAATCACTTACAGCATCCTGCTGACTTCTTCCTGACTCTCATCCTAGCTCCTACTTGTCGTATCCCTCTTTGTGATACGACTTCTGGGTATTTTGATTGCACAATGGACAACCCCAACACGCCTGCGCTTTATACTTGATAGGGTCCATACTTTTGCCCTGTCAAAGTCTTCTTTAATATGTCGAAAAACACTTCGTCGACATTCTCTCGGTTCGTGCAAAACTAATGGAGGAAAACGTGTTTGAAATTTATTGAAATGAATTTTACCCCAATTATTATTCAATGTAAATATAATTTCCGGCACTTACGCTCTTTGTTATACATAAAATAACTTTGTAACTATAATTTTTAAAATAGTGATGTAATAAACTTTAAATATGGGTTCACAACAACTTTCTCCAACCACATGTAAAATGGCATAATTACGAAAATTCTGGTCATTTCCACGGCGAAAACTCGTTGGTGACATTGATGAAACTACATTAATGATTTTCAACGTGAAAGCTCTTTGTAGCAATTATACCCCTTTTCGTATGGGCTTATGCTAGCGTTTTGTATGAAAATGTTAATGACATAAGTGAGAAAATCATTTTCCCACAACTCTGTGACTTCTGCCTTCAATCTACAAATTTTCAGTCGTTATGAAGATTAAAAAAAGGCTATAATTTATTATAAATCTCATACATTTTCAAAGGCATAAGTGAGAAAATCACGGAACCAATTTCCAACTTTTCCGGAGCGTAATTTCATTTTGCCGCTATCTATCCTGATGTCAGTATTTTATATGAACTCATAGTTGAATAATTTTCACCCCTTAAATTGGCAGCTATCAGAAAATCACTGGCAATCACCTATTTTTTTTTTAATTATATTTCAACCCTTAGGAAAAAGAACATCCAATTTTTACAAGAGTGGCATCACGGGGATCGCTCAGTTTTCCACTTGTTTTGCTTGTTTTTGGTGTAATATTCAGTACCCTTAGAGGCATAAGTTAGCAAATGGTGCATTGTCCGCAGGTCTAATATGGGAATGCATAAAACGTAAAGCAGTCATACTTTATAAAGAACTGGCAGGACCAATAGAAACTTCCATCTCTTTCTGATCTAAGAAACTTGTTAATTATAGTCGATACAGGATATACGATAAACAATACATAAAGGCAAAGCCAACAACTCAGATTTCCAGAAGGGAAAATTCAAAAGAATTATAAAAGGATGCTTAAAGTGAAAGGTTCGCTATCGTCGCTGGATAAATGACCAAATAAACCATTAAAGAAGAAGAAGCGCAGCAAGAATGATTGGAATTATCTTCATTCAAATGTTTTCCATTCATATAATGGATTTAATTTTTTTAGCGCATCCTGGAAAACCCGAATTTTCTATCGTTAGAAGCTGAAAATACTTCGTTATTAAATTCATAAGACTCAAATCTAAATTTTTTGTTCTGAGTTGGTGGAAAATATTCCCTTCAGTCGCATTCATATGATTCAAATATCGCCACCAATAGTCGAGACCCTGTACCAAGCTCTCTCTGCTAAAAATCTAATTAAATTCGTGTACACAATGTACTCGAATTTTAAGTCCCTCTTTTCCGATAACGTTTCATCTTCGGCTTGATGCAATAACACTAGCGACAAAGTACACCTAGTGTAATAAAAACTCGTGTATGGTGTGTACCTGCCCCACTTCAGGGACCGAAATTGCTCTCGTGTTCAGACGAGAAAAGTCCGTATCTCCTCTTATGTGAATGTGAGAGTGTGTGTGTACACCTAAAGCGGAGTTGCGGCAAAACGTTTACAAAAGGAGACGCTGCTACGACAATGTGTACACTATATACGTTTAAGCTAAACAAAACAAAATGGGGATGATTTTCGCTGTAATGAAATTCGTTATCTTATTGTAAATGTTTTGGTGGTTAAAATGAGGCTTAGCGGCCTGAATATCGTTTTAAGATGAAGACAGAAGCGACAAACGTGTTTTCATTTTCATAAAAATTTAGGCAAATAATAAACTTACATCAATTTTCTTATATAACTAAGCTGAAAAAAATTTCATGGTTCAGTTTAAGACGGCAAAATGACTACGGCAACAAAAACAATCTTCCCATGAACACGAGAAAAAGTTTTGTAGAATTAAGAATCTTCCCCCGGAGTATGTAACAATAAACCAAGAGACGGCTCCTCCATTGGGGTTTCGGTATTTTCTCCTCGTACCCAAAAGGGTTATGAGAAACGCCAAAACAAAAACAATCCCATGGGAACTTCTCCAGAAAACAACTTTTCATTATTGCATCCACCTAGCTGACCTATTAATAATGATGTATTTCAAGGCAGCGTACTAGCTTCTTTTTAATAGGTACTGTAACTTTGCGCCTTTCCTCGGTAAGTTATTTAGTCGAATTTTCACTCGAAAGGTTACCTGGAAGGTAACGCTAATTGGCAAGACGTGCTTCAATGCACCCGCTCAAATCAAATACAGAATATCAGAGAAAGAAATTTTGCGTCGTGGAAAAGAAGGAACTCGAACAAAATTAGGCGAATTTATGAACGTCATTTCAAGCGAGAAATTAGAAAGACAAGCACATCGACAGGCGGAATAAATTAATTGGAAAATTTCTTTTTATGTCAAGACAAGACGAAACATGTGTAAAAAACGTGGTGAAAGCTTAAACGAAATGGTAGTCTCGCTGAAGTAACATAGACTGACACTTCGGGGCGTTCGGTCCTTTGGTTTCTTTTGTAATTTTTCTCTGTATTTTTGTAAATGCCCTGCTTATATATTTTCAAATACCTCTTAATTCTAGGGCGTAGTAGCGTCAAGCGGGCGATACACAGAGTAAACATCCTATAATTTTCGTATTCTCTACGCTAAAAAAGGAACAAAGTTAACGAAGCGGCCGTTTTCAAAAACCTCCTAACAAAACATGTGAATTACGCCCCTGATGATGTATCGCTTTCGTTTCCGTTTCTTTAAACCCCCTCCCTCGTCTAGCAGATACCATTAAATACGCATTAGGGTTAAATTACGCCTTTTATGTATTTTCAAAGTCGCCTGAGTTGAATTTTCGCCCCCTTAGCAGCGCCGCGGAGCGCAGGCGATTCGTTTAACGTCTGATGGTAATGAGAGGGAAAAACTGTAGGTACAATTTTTCCAAGTATGGGAAAAAATTATTGTCGTTTGTGGGATGGGAAAAGTTTTTAGTTTGATGAGGTCTAGGGAATTTGTTTCCTATTACACTTCATATGAGGACATATCGAATTTAGTCACTTGGAAGATACTTGGAACTGGAATTTAAACACTTGGAAAGTTTTCCTCCGGGAAAAGTTCTGTTTGGAAACATTTATTCGGGCGTTCAAAGTAAATATTAGAAAACATATACAGCAGAATACATAACAAAATCGTTATTATCGGTAGCAATTGAGAAAAAAGGAAATTTAATTAAAGTAATGGATAAATGCAAAAGTAAGTTTCTTAAGTCAGTTATATATTTTGTTTTGATTGGATTGATAGAATCGCCTTTAAGCATTTAAAAATAGGTGTAATAGATGTATTACTCTTAAGCCTAGTTAAAAAAGAAAAAAAATATTTTGAGTATTTACACCAGGTAACAGAGCATTTTCGTGGTATTAAATTCTACAGCAACTTCTACCTGCGCACTTTTTTTTAAATATCCTCTAGACGTATGCAGCTCGTATGACGGTAAAAATTTCACATCGGGTAATTTGTTGAAAATAAAAAACCCAAAAAGCGATTTTTTTTTTGGATTTTTGCATATGTGCGGAAAGTATTGAATTAATTGCATTACTGTCAATGGGTATTTGTAAAAAATTAAAAAACCTTAAAAATGGTGTTTCGCAGACCTTCATCGCACCATTTTTTCCAAAGAACAGTCGAAAAAACCACGAAAAAAACTTTTTAAAAAATCATAACCATGATGATTTTCAATATGAAGCAAAGGCATTTCGAGAAATTAAAGTCTCTTATGTTAACTTCAACCAGGTGTCAGATGAAATAGATTGCTTTAGTGGATTTTGAATAAATGAAATACAAAGAAATTAGGGCAATGTCTTGGAAAAGCCATAATCATATTAACTGTAATTTGACGATATTAACCGATTTTATTGTGCCAAACGGATTCTCAAAGTCAAATTCAAAACCTTCTATTCATCTATCTTCGATTTTTAAAAACAAAATGGTTTTAAAATGCCTAAAATGCTTCCGAATATTGCGCGAAACGCGTGAAATCGAGTGCGAAGCCAAACGGGGTAGTAATGTGGGAAACTCAAACAGTGGAGGGGAAAAGATAGGGGGCTGCGTGCATTAGGCGCAAATATATCATTTAACTATTATAACTACCATTTTCAGAAATGTCCTTCCTTAATGGTAAAGATTAACAAAGTTATCAGCTTAAGAAAAGACATTTTTCATGGTTTTTCCGGGTTTTCTCTTCCAGTCACTTTTTTGGTTATTTCTCTTTATAAGATTAAATTATTCAAAGCTACATTTTAACACATTTTACACTTCAAAATACGCTGTGCAAGTGGATTGCTGTAAAACTCATGTTGTAAAACTCAAGCAAAAACATCCTATTTTTAAATTAATACACTAATATCATTCCTTCTAAAATTCATTATTTTAATTTTTAATCGAAACACAAGACTCTCTGGATATCAAGTGATAATGCACATTAGCAGAAAATATTACAAAACTTTATTTAGTATTACGAGATTTTTTCAAATTTCATAATGCCATTCAAATTTTACATTTTTGGCTCATTTTACTAATATTAGCGTCATATTTTGAAAACTGATTAGTTTTAAAACATGAGTTAATGACATGTAATTCGTAAAAAATATTACAAAAATTTATTTGAGATCGCAAATTTGACTTTTCTCTTTAAATTGTGCATTTTTGAATTGTTTTAGTGATGTTAATCAAATTCGCTAAAAGCCTGAGTTTGGCACACAAAATTTTGATATGTTTTTATAGAATTGCATATTCAAATGTTTCAAAGCTGATAAAATGATATGATAAAATATAAAGAAAATTTTATGAAAAAAATAATTTCTTTTGATCAAAATGGCAGCCATAGGGGAACGCTTTAAAAAGGTGGCGGGCATGATATCTCGGGTCAGGTATGTCGGAATCAAATATTAGAACGGCATTTTAAATTATAAGTAAGTGGTTATCATCGGAAGTAACATTAAATATTTTGAGTAAAAAAGCAAGAAAATGGCGGCCTTTTCAATTTTTTGACTCCTTTTTGCAACTAAAATTGTTTAATAAATTGATAAGAGCACATAAAGAATTATAACTTTACTACGGACCATAACTGTACATGTGCTGAATATTTTCTGTCAATTTCAACCCAATTGGTCGTAAAGATTTTTCAAAATCGTGATCAACATGTCAAAAAATGTTGTTTCGACAAAAACACGTTAATTTTTTTCATAAAAATGTACACAACATTTTCAAATAAAGTAACGGTCAATTAGAGATGTCCACTCCATACGTGCCTCATGCCTTCCTCCTCCTCAAACAGTTCATTTTTTGATGCTTTCCCCTGTCTAATCTCAATTCTTCACTTATTTGAAGCTCCAAAGCTACGACTGATTTAACCAATGAACTGGATCATTGTCTATAGTTACTTTCATCACCTCATCATATTCACGTCATATTGAATAATTTCTTCCTCGATAGAATAATCGGCAACTTATATTAGTGCGTTATAAGGAGCTCTCAAACAATATTTCTAATCTGACCTCCATCTGATTCAATAATTTAATATAAAATTTATATGTATTGAGTAACAGGCGGACAAACAAGGCGCATCGTAATGACTGGGGGGCTATCGGAAAACCCGTTTAGCGCGTACGCACGTTATTGTATTCCCTTTTATTGTTTTAGGCTTCGCTGACCTTAATAAAAGTTTATACACTAATTGTACATACCTATATATAATACCTAAAAATGTTTTTGGAAAAAGTAAACCTATGCCCCCCTATATTTTAATTCAAACACGAGATTCTGTCAATGTATGCTGGCAACATGGAATTAGAAGAAAATCTTACAAAAATTTTAGGGCTTCAAATTTTGAATTCATTGAAATGTTACATTTTTGATTATTTACCATTAATAACGTCATATATCAAAAACGAAATGGTTTCATCCCATAGCTGATATATTAAGTGAAATTCTTGAAACATGCTCTGTTCACATGCAATTAAAAAAATACTACAAAAATTGAATTTTTCAGAAATGAAGATCTCGTGTTGGATTTTCCTTAATGTTTATTACATTTTCCTGAAAGTTGCATATTTTATCTTCTAAATGAAACATATATCAAGATTAAACAATAGAATACTTTGACTTTTCACTGAAACGTCATTTTTTTTATAACTGAAACGTCATTTTGTTATAATGTACAACTAGAGAAAAACAATTTCCGAACATCAAGGTGTCAAATTAATATTAATGCAATTCTGATGAGACCGTTTCAAAAAATTTATTTGGATAACCTTAAAATTTTTATTGCAGAACCGTATTAAACCACGCACGTTATATCTTATAGAGTTGTTTACGGAATTTAAACCTTGTAATACCGTTTTAAATATTTTTAAGATTTTTTTTTTAAATTTAAAGTTTTGAATTAATTTCGCATTCAAAATACAGACATTACATTTTTTTCGTTACTCTAGCAGATATAAAATAAATAACTGAACGATTTTACTGAGAGATAGAAATACATTTCCCAAAAGAATTCACACACTGGATAATATCCAAAATTACTCAAGACAAACAACACGCGGCCAAACTTCATTTATTTCGATTTGAAAAGGACGCATTTTCAATTTAAGTGAGCGACCGTGTTGAATGTTGGCGATTTCAATCTGCCGATTCCCAACGGAAAAATCCCGTGGAACGTTTCCCCAATCCCCCCCGCAAAAAAAAAAACTTGGAAAATTCTCGACACGTCCCCTCAGCCGAATCGACGCGTGTGCGAATAACTTTTTTTTGGATTGTTTTCGCTCGTTAGCAACCGTGGAAATGCAAACGTCGCGACGCCTGGGGGAAATTTTTTTTATAAACCGAGCACGTCCCGACCGGAGTCGATGCGGTACACTTAATAGTTTATTTTTAAAGCATGACAGAGAGTTTGACTTATTCTCAAACTTAGACACTGGACATACAGCAAAATTCGTTGCATTTTATTTGAGACTCGAATTGTGGTACGCGTTACCCAGACCCCGATTGTAAAAGATTATAAATGAAGTTGATGAAGAGGCTTCAAAATTGTTATCAGCTCGTGGTGATAGGGTATTTACGTGTATTAAATGGACCGTACTTAGAGTACTTAGACAACAACAGGGGCTGGAAGAACTTATAAACTGAGAAATAACTTATTCTCATTGATGAGTCATGGTGTAAACTTCAATTACATAATAACGAGGTAAAATTGTCTTAACGGTGGGACTGAAAATATATTAAAGAAGTGGTGCATTAAAATAAATTCATTTTACTCTGATCTTGACAAGTGTTCGTTTCATAATTTTTAAAATGTGGCGGCCTTGATTGAACAGTGAACTTGAAATACATCAAGAAGCAGGTTCAGATGAAGAAATAGCAGTGGATGAAGGGATGGAGTATGGCGAAGGACCAGAATTAGGCGAGGAAGAATTGGAAGGAGTCGACGACATAGAACCTGTATCGCAATGACTTTGGCATGTAAAAAAGAGAAAAGGAGATGATTTAAAGTATTTTTATGGTGTGGAAAAGATTAATGTTAATTATTTAATCAAAGACGACCATTCGAAACCATCTCCTAATCGGCAATAAAGCACTTCACCTTTCTCCGTTCAACAGACCTTTTATTAGGGTGTCTTGTACCACGTTTACTGTAATTTTGTCTCAAATAAAACGCAACGTACTATACGCAGCAAAATTAAGATGTATATACAATACAATATTATAATTTCAACATAATGCATTATATTAATAAATGGCCTGATGAAGAGTTTGAGACCAGTTTAAATGGGGTTGAAGCAAGCTTGAAGTAGAAGTGCTTCACTTAACTGTACTCAGTAAATATAAAAATATTTGCATGGACCATGTGACAAAAAGAATTGTGATTTCTTTTCGAAAATCTTCCTGGTTCTTATGGCATGTAGACTTTACCAAAAATAGGTAATTCTTGTTTTTATTTTAAACTCCATATATCAGACCTTTTATCAGACCACTAAGAGAAAAGTTCCTACAATTTCTTCTTCTTCTTATAGGAAATATTGTAATATTTTTATACATAAAATCTCTTAAAATTTCAGCTAAACCATACTGCACCTTTCCTGCCCTCTTACTAAAACAGTTGTCCTTGTACGTGCAAAACTGCGTTATGTAACTTACCGATTCCACAAAATGCCAATATATTTTTAACAAAGACAAAAATTATCCATCCAACTTTCACTTTCCGCTCCTACTTTACCAATAACTTCAGCTCGCGTCGGAGGCAATCGATAGACTGCCATTATCCGGCCATTAGACAAAGTTTAAACAATATTGTTCTCGGGTCGCCTTTGCCGAATTCCAGGTAAACAAGTAACTAATTTGCATTATGGGAAGGGACATTGGGAAAACCGTTCAATGCACGTGTTAAATAATTTTAAGTCGGAAAGTGTGTCACAACAATAGGGTTCGTTTAAGAAGCTAAAGAGTCGTTGAATTTTCCTTAGCGCTCCCTATACGAATTTCTGAAAGCATCATGGATGAAGTGGGAAGGGAAAAATTTAATAAAACAAATGAATATACACGGTGAAACAAAAATATGGGTCGTACTACTATACTATAACGGTGACCTAACATTCTGGTTCAATTGTTTTGGATGAGTCCAGTTGAGAGCGATTTTATCTGAAACGATGCTTGCCAGCCATGCTTTAAATATTAGTTATTTTCCTACATTATATTTTATTTTTCAGTACAGTAACTCTCTTAGAGCGAAGGAAACCAATTAAATTAATCACTTGTGATCTTCAAGAGGATACATTATAAATTTCATGATTTTCTCGAAATTATATGGACTACCCCAAACTGCACCACGAATAATTTTAAAATACATTGACAACTAATTTATATTTCGTGAAAATTTGTGAAAGTACCTTGGTTTTGAAACACAAAATTCAACCCAAAAGACATCAAAGCAAGTTAAAGTAAGTAAACGGAAGCTTGTTAAAAATACTTGAAATTATTTCAACTGTACAGGTCTTCGTGGTGC
Organism: Cryptocephalus primarius; assembly: GCA_963576515.1. NCBI lineage: Eukaryota > Metazoa > Arthropoda > Insecta > Coleoptera > Chrysomelidae > Cryptocephalus > Cryptocephalus primarius. The sequence continues at coordinate 7,396,746 of OY754948.1, forward strand.
ATTGATGCAACGAGGGTTCTAAGAACATGATGAACAAGAACAACATTATCGTGAACAGCCAATGTATGCTTTCCCTAGCGAAACATGAAATAACATCTCAAGCCAAAAAATGATTAGTGACTAGTATCACTATAAGCGTAACCGGAAAGAGTTCCGCGGGAAAAAGTTTCAAAAATCTGTGGAGCTGCAATCCTTATATGAGTCAATGTGAAAAGGACTGACAGATTTGTAAAGTCACATGAAATATAAAATATTACTTAAGTACATTATTTGAACATAAATAATTTCATCGCCAAGGAAACCTGGTTTCTTGGAAAATATTGCAATAAAGGTACTAGACGTTTAAGCAAATGGCCATATGTGATTAAATAAAGGATATTTCAGGTACCATCTTTAAGTTAATTGATGTAAATCCTCAGTATCTATGTGATAGTTATCACGCATTAGTTTGCGTGTAAGTAAGTGGTCATAGGTGTTACAAAAAGTCAACGTGGGTGTCATTCCAAAACAAAGGATTCGTGCAACATATACTACAAACATTAAAGGAAGTGACTGTTGAATTTTTAAATAATTCTAGAAATTTGGCACAGTTTTTAACAGCTGTCGGCCATAATATTAGATTGCGCCCGCAGTAATTGCATTTTTCACTATGGGCATATTATGTGATTACATTATTATATACTGTTCGCAAATTAATACGGCACATTTTTATTCAAATAAACAATATGATTTAATCCGTCTTTTATTTTAGAATTTAAAAAAAATACTGCGGTTTTTATAATTGAGATCCATTAATGACCATGGAATATTAACCGGCGGAACTTTTCCCGCGGGACTTTTGCTTTAGGTACGTTGTATAGTAGATGATATCGACAAATTCTGTATAGAAGGTCCCGCTAGAATTCTTTTATGGTGCCTACTTATCCAAACTTCCTTATGGACATTTTTACAAGTAATTTCATTTTTCGCTTGATAGTGCAGACATATGCAGTTTTATTTACTAGAAACTTTTCTACTAGAAAAAAATTCTACTAAAAATAATACCATATTTTAAAAAACAAGTAAATAATTGCAGACAATGATTGCTTGATTTTGTCATATCTTACAGAATCTGTGGAGAAACAAATTTCATCACCTTTGTTTTGTAAGTTAAATTATTTTATTTAATTTTCAAGCTGTTGAATCGACCTATTTATTTTTTAAAAGAGGAAGGGGGCAATTTCTCTAAATTCGGTAATGCTTCATATATGGTTGTCTTTTTTCTTTTACGACGTATCCTACACTTGCAATCCTTTAAAATCCAGGAAGATTTGTTTATTAAAAATAATGTAAGTACATATATATATATATATATATATATATATATATATATATATATATATTCATTACGGTGCGCCTTGTTTGTCCGCCTGTTACTCAATACATATAAATTTTATATTAAATTATTGAATCAGATGGAGGTCAGATTAGAAATATTGTTTGAGAGCTCCTTATAACGCGCTATATAAGTTGCCGATTATTGTATCGGGGAAGAAATTATTCAATATGACGTGAATATGATGAGGTGATGAAAGTAACTATAGACAATGATCCAGTTCATTGGTTAAATCAGTCGTAGCTTTGGAGCTTCAAATAAGTGAAGAATTGAGATTAGACAGGGGAAAGCAACAGATAATGAACTTTTTGAGGAGGAGGAAGCCATGAGTATGGAGTGGACATCCCTAATTGACCCTTACTTTATTTGAAAATGTTGTGTACATTTTTATGATAATATATATATATATATATATATATATATATACCGCACCATACACATGGTTTTTTTGCAGTAGTTTAGGGAGTCAGGGAGCAGTCAATCTTAGCGTGTATACCAGCACGAATATTAACACATCGAAGTTTTTCGTATAGATTTTGACCCGTAAAATCCGAATCTTGTGGTTACTTTTACGACAAAAAACCAGAATTTGTTTAAAATGAAATCATTTAAAGAAATTGTCAAAATTAAAATATTTAATTGGCACCCAGTTGTTTCAGAAAATATATCTCAAAACAGGAAAAAATATGACATATTTCGATCGAGCCACGCAATTCACCACAAGTTTCCAAAAAAAAATCGATTTTCTTTTTATGTCCTAAACTCGACGAAATTTCAAATTTTAACCCTCGTTTCATTTTGACCCGCCACGACCTACCGACCCTCGAATCCGTCTCACGCTTTCCTGCCATCTCAACAATACCCGATACCTCAACAATATAATCTTCAATTCGCCTCGCGAAGCAATTGTTTCTTGATATATAAGCTCATCGGATGGGTATTGTTGTTACTATTAAGTATTACTTTCCTACAAAAGGCGAGCGGGGGTAGTAACTTAGTAGGAGGAGAAAGAGGAGGGAGGCAACAGCGCATACTCATACAGGACGTTCGATAATTGAGTGGATTTAAAATTTTTAAAGTAAACATGCTCTTTTAAGATTCAATATTTTTTCGAACGAACTGTACAACAGTAATATTATCTACTCCTATGTACAACACTTTATGTAAATTAAACGTTACATATCAAGCACTTAACTTGTTGAGAACCGATCATGTCATTGAAATTAAATTCCACACTTATCGTCTGGAATAAGTTACGACATCCCTCCGGCAACTAGGTCCCCGATAAGTCTCAGCTCCAGTCGAAATCCCTCATATCTCTTGCAAGTCCCGGCACATCTTCTTTTTAATAAAAAAGATCGTATAGTTACTTCTTAGCGCAATTTTTGCCGAATGGTGTATCTCCGTTACGTTTCCGTTTTTAGATCCTTTATAAGGGAGAATTTAATATCCTGTAGGGCTCGTTATCACACGTCGCGCACGGATCCTAAAAACGTCGCACGTAAAATGAAATTTGTAAATGTGAGAGTTCGCGTCAAATTAGGATTTAGACGACGTGGCTGACGAAGAAGGGAAATATGAGATGGGACAGCAGTCAGTTCTACAGCCAGTACGAAGGGATGAGATTGGGTAGGTTGCTTGTTTTTTAAGAATGCTATCAAACTCGGTTTAATTGCAGAGTTCTCTTTAAGTATTTTAGGCGTCGATATTTCCACAGTAACACAAAATGTATGCTGGATTTTATGTACAGTACGTTCAGGTATAGATTAAGTCCTTTATGGGAGTAGCTTGTTATCTTTATATATATAATTTGGCGTTCAATTCCACTTTTCAAAGACCGTTAAAATCTGTGAATGCGTACAATGGAAGCACTTATGGACCTAGAGGGATGTCTATTCGGTAAACGTGTTATTAGGGCACTTGATAAAAATTTGATATTTGGTACGCATGTGTAACTTGATATACTCTTAAAGAATAGTCATAAAAAAATAGTATTGCCATTAAAAAAATAGTCGATGACGTCATTTCTCAAATTTTCATTTTCTTCCATCGAAAAAGGGCAATTCAAAATACTAATCGACCCGTCCGAGCACACTTAAAAAAAAAACTGTCTGATTTACTGAATTAATTTTAAGTTAGAGACTAACCCTCTAATTCATAAACGAATTTTAACGTTGAAATAGATTTTGGCTTAAAATGCGTTTAGAATATGTTTCAATAAGGTAACTATAGGTACCTCCATGTTAAGAATACCCGGAACGAAACTGTAGTTACAACTCTGAAACACATTCTAAAGGTATTTTAAGTTATAATCGTTTTCGTTGTTAAACGAGGTGAGGTGATTGTTACGAGCAGGTGTCAGCTGATCATCCGAATCTGAGCATCAGTCCCTCACGCTTATGTTACGTTTAAGTCCGTATTGTCGTGTTAATTCACTCCGTGTACGTTTGCTACGATATATTATGTATATCAGAACGATATATTCTCTTAAGAAACGTGGGATGTGACATTGTATGTACAGTAGCAACTTGTTATTTGATAAAATAACGGCCATCATTCTCTAGTAAGCGATTCAACGCAATTTAAAGTCATTTTACATCAAAATCAGTGTAGCAGTGGCCTTTTACAATAATTTCAGGTGGCATGTAGCCTATGATACTTCTGGTGAACTAATAAATCCAACGAGTCAATGTATATCAAAATCGGTAGGGTTGTTAAAGAGTTATGATGGAAGAAACATATATACGTGCTCCGCAACAAAAACCGTTCATAACTCTTTTTTAGCAGTAGCGTAAAAATAGCTAACACTATTTGAAATGCATCGAAACCCTGAAGCAGCTGTAATTTTAAAACAGGTAGAATGGCAGCTATAGAGATTTGACTGATAACAACTAGTCACCATAAGTAGCAAACAAATCTATACGTCTGCCTGAAAGGGATATGTGGGAGTTGAGTATTAGTTACGAGTGAGCTGCACTCATATTTCGTTTCAAGGCGAAGTAATATCGATGAAGTCCCCGTCAAACTCATAGGTGCGCGAGTAATCATACAAAAACGAGAAACGCCACTGACATTTCGATATTCGATCCCTTAAGCGCCGGATTTCTTCTTCTACTTCGTCTTCATCTTTTTCGGGCATTCTGTTCTGACACCGCTATACAAGGTGGCCGCTAACAATTATTGTAAAACAGGAGAAAATGCAGGGACTGCGAAATTTTTTCCCCTGGTACATGAAAAAATCCTCTTTTGACGGATACCTCATTAATATTACTTCGCGTTGAAGCGAAAAAAGGTATAGATGACGTCACGAGTAATTAAAGTACTCCCTTTCAATTGATCAATGATTTTGTTCTCCTCCGCCATTACGACTGATGTTATAGCCGGTACAAAGGTAGCTGAATAGAAATAATACATTTGTGATGTTTTATATTTGTTGAAACGAACCTACAATTAATAAAAGGCAATACATGTATCTAAATTAATTCTCTAAATTAAATTGATACAAGAAATCTTTTGGTTTACACAAGTATCGATATATTCACATTGGTTGGTTTAGATTGTAACGTTTCTTGTGGAATAACTAAAAATTAAATAATGAACCAATGTAAAAAACTTCCTATACCATGCATAGATTAAAACTAGTTAGTTAGCAAGATTAATTACATTACATGTGGAGTAAACAAACCATTGTCATACTTCAGTTTAATTATATAATTTAATTGATTATACTTGAAATAATATATAATTGATTATAATTGATTATAATTGAAAATTTTTTTTTCGAACAGTCATAATTTTGAGTGAATTTCAAAAACGTGTTAAAGTAGTACATTTAACAATTCAGTAGCTTAGTAGAGGAAAATTTTTTTATACCATTAGAGGTATAATTTTCTTTGGATTATTTCGAAATTGAATAAACTATCACGAGTATCCAAGACGAGTCCACTAGCACAGTTAATTAAATAAAAAAAAATCTGAAAATTCTGTTTCGAATAGTCAGAATTTTGAGTCATTTTCAAAAACGTGTTAAAGTAGTAAATTTGACATTTCAGCTGCTTGGTAGAGAAAATTTTTTTTATACCACTAAGGGTATAATTTTCTTTGGATTATTTCGAAATTGAATAAACTATCACGCGTATCCAAGACGAGTACATTAGCGCAGTTAACTAAATAGAAAACATTACATTAGGTTACACAAAACATAACATTAGGTTACTACTATTTGGTTACTCGGTATATATAACATTAGGTACTAATTTATTTCACTTTGAAACATGTTTAACTGATTACTAGTTAGTTACGTGTAGTGGTGTTTACACCAACTGGTGTAAAAATCCAGGAAACTTTGACCAGGGACCCACAGGCGGCGCCCAGGGGCACAAAACCACAATATTCGCAATAGGTCCAACTCTAGTCCAAACAAATCGTAGATGTAATTAATTTAGCTAATGTTTGCGCAACGTAATTCCACCTGACAAACTCCCTGGATTTAATACCCTTCCGAATATAACGTGGAGTTCGTAGGTATACCACGCGATGAGAGGAAAAAGAAAGTATAATTTGCAACAAAGGTACGCTTTGTAAGTTTAAATAGCCGAGAGGGGGTCGTAATACAACTCCGCCATTATTCCACCCAGTTTCATACCATTAATTACGTCGTAATTAAAACTTCCGTTTTCCTTTTTTCTTGCCTACCTGGCGAATGGGTTTCACGTAACAGTTAAATTTTTTGGTAAAATATTTAGGTAACTTTAACGCGAGTCGCGTAGGAGACGTTTGTGAAATGATTTAAATTTCCAGTGAGTCGGTCTCTATAAATCTCGTGGATTTTTCTATGTACTTCCATAATTCAAGAGAACGACACGTCAGAGAGCGAATTCGTGCGAGGGCGTCTCGAGCTTCGTATTCATGAAATAATAACAACGTCCGACGGATAAATCTGAAAAATTGTCCCATAACTGAAAAGCTTCGAGCATTCCAAACTTTTCTCTTCAATGACTCTAAGTTGTTTCTATTACTCCCCGTCGAAGAGGATGGAAACAAGAGGGCCGTTAACTCTGTTCCATTAACTTTAAACCCATCGATGTGCACGGTTGATTGCGCAATTGATAAGCGCATACCGGTGGAAATTACACGTCAAACGAAATAAGGTTAAGCCTAAAGTTTTGTCGTATCTGATGCACGTAAAAGTTTTGACAAAGAACGAACGGTTCGAGTTTCGGGCAGAGTTACAAATGACAAATTACCGCGTTGAAAAATTTAGTCGACACGACACGAAATTCCTCCAGAAATTTATGGAAAAAAAGGAGAGGAGAGTTTAATGAAATTTTATTCCCTGCACACATTGTTAGGAAGTGATGAATACTGTTTAAATTTTTTATGTCGTTACCGCTGGCGAAAAGTTAGCGAGATTCATGAATTTTTAAAAAAATTCGTTATTTACGGTGGAATCGCATGTTTCACTGGGATCAAATTAAATTAACGGTTGGTTATGTTTCTCTCTTCTCTTGTGATCAAGGTAGGTTGGTTAACTGTCATAAACATTCATAAACTACGGTAAACATTCAGTAGCAAAGTCGAGCAGCGCCTAACAAGTCGGGTAAATAAGTCGTAAATAGGAACCGACATTTCCGGCAGATTTGCGACGGTAGCAAATATTAAAATAGAAGATTGCAGTAAGCTGGGTTCTCAAGGGTTAATTTGGTTACAATTATTTTGAAAGAACTTTTATTTTCATGTTCTCCTTGCTTCGTATCTTTTTAGGAGAGTATGTTATCGACAATGGATGGATTAAAAGGCACAAGGCAGCTGTTTTCTGAGGTTAGTTTGCTGGATTTTTCCTGACTATTTTCATTTTCTTTTTCTTTCCACCTATTACGATTCAGTTGTAGTACCTGATGTTTCCGTAATTAATTTTTCAGGTAAATCGAATCAATGGCGGACATTATCTGTAATGCCAGACAATAGACATAAATTAATGTCATAAACCTATTGTCAATTCATAACCACAGGGTGCGGCATCATAATTTCCTTTTTTCAAAACATTGAAACACATTTTGTGAATTGGAATTTTTAAATTTTATTTTTATAATGTAGATACGTATGTAAAGTTTCATTTCACACAGCTTGCAAAATCATGCCAAGTAGGAGACACCCCCTATTGTCCATACACTGAATAAGCCGATTTCTGGTGTTTGTCATAACCCTCTTCTTCAGCATGGCAGCGGGCATGTTGGCAATTTAGGCCCTCATCACTGTAAAAACCGATCGCATCTTCAAGAACATTTTCGGGAAGTGCCTCACAGGCCTCACCATGGAGATCGCAATGTTGTGGCTCTCACAGCATTAATGTTGTCTGTTGCTATAATAGACCGACAGACTCCAGTTTTTCGCCTTGTCACACTCCCGGTTTGTCTGAACGAAGCCATCCATGTAACAAACGATTTCCGATCTGGGACAGGGCCTACCGGGGCTACATTGAACCGATTTCGACAGGCACGCTGAGTTGCGATTACAGAACGTCCATTCGAAAAGTACGCCTCGACGGCAAACACACGCTGTTTACTATTCCAAGGCATCATGGCAAATGACCGGGCGGGGAACAAAAGCTTTAGAAGTATGCCTGTCGAATTCACACATTCATCAAATATTCCAATCGAAACTCTGAATTCGCCTCTGTAATTACTACGAGTAAAGATATCGTTTCACTTGCGTCAACGCCTTTCCTTTTTTATAACTTCTCTCTTTCAAATCCATTTTGATAGGCTGCTTAAACACACAGGAAATAACTTCGAGAAACCGTATGTATAATTCGTCGCGTTTTATTTGAGACTCGAATAGAGGCAAGAAGAGGCTTAAAAATTGTTATCCGCTCGTAGTATCAGGGTATTTACATATATTAAATGGACCGTACTTAGAGTACTTAGAAAACAATAGGGGCTTCAAGAACTTATAACTTAGAAAGAAGTTATTCTCATTGATAAGTCGTGGTGTAAAGTTCAATTACATAATAACGAGGTAAAATTGTCTTAACGTTGGGTAAGATAGGGACTGAAAATTATTTAAATGGTGCATTAAAATAAATTCATTTTACTCTGATCTCGACAAGTTTTCGTTTCATAATTTTTAAAATGTGGCGGCTTTGAATAAACAGCGAACTTGAAATACATCAAGAAGCAGGTTTAGATGAAGAAATAGCAGTGGATGAAGATGTGAAGTGTGAAGGAGGACCAGAATTAGGCGAGGAAGAATTGGAAGAAGTCGACGACATAAAACTTGCAATGTAATGGCCTAGACACTATATGCAAAACAGAAAAAAAGGAGATGGTTTAAAGTATTTTTATGGCGTGGAAAAGATTAATTTGTCTGTGTTCATTTAAAAATTCCGGTACGTTCCAAATATCCCAGAAGACCATTCGAAACCATCTCCTAATCGGCAATAAAGCACTTCACCTTTCTCCATTCAACAGATAATTTATGACTTTTTATTAGGGTGTCCTGTACCACGTTTACTGTAATGTCTCAAATAAAATACGACGTACTATAGCTCTAAGGCCGGGTTATCCTACCTTGTCCCACTAGTTAAAGCAAGGCCAGTGATGTTTTCTTCCTTGTTCGATAATTTATTAGCAAGTTCACTTTTTGATTCGATTTCTTTTATACACGTCGTTTTCTGCACTTGTAACTCTTAATTTATTTATGTAATAATATATAATTTTATTAGTTTGTTTGGCTTTTCCAATTTTCCTTAATAAATTATTTATATTATTTCCTATTATAATATTATATTCGTTAAAAATACGTTTTGAGTATATTGTTATATACATTAAAATATGGACTAGATGCTCCTAATATAATGTCAATAAAAATGATTAAAAGGTGGGGTGCATGTAGCCTGTGGGCAAGGGATTACTCAATACTGAGATAACAATTGAGAGGGGATGTTACAACCTGTCATTATTTAACGCCACTCTGTTCCTCCCAAACTAGTATAGTACAGTATTCAATACAGTACTGCGCAGGACTGTACAGTCTACTAGTGTTTGAGTTTGCTTCAGTATATTTAAATCACTTTTGCAAATAGCAGACATGTAAAGTCAGCAATATAGCTTGACAGAGCATTAAAGATGGTGGTAGAAACTAAAGGTCCTAAGTTACTGCCTTGCGGGACTCCTGAAATAATTTTATACTGTTTAGATAAGCAATTTTCAACTTTTATTTATTGATACTTTGACTTAATGTACGAATTCAAAAACTCCGGTGCCGTATTGACATTGTAAGTTATTTAAAATATTGATACAAAGTACTGTTTCGAAAGTGAATTTCAAATGCTAATTAATGTGAAATTGTTTACATTCGCTCTATTGTTCGCATTGAACAAGAGATTTTAGAGAAAAGTTAAATAAATAAGTTAGTGGTGTATGTATACGACTGAATTTAGACTTTACCTGATATAAATTACACAAGGGGAGTTTTCCATTCAATTTCATTTTTCCATTAAACAAAATTAGAAAACAAATTTACCGGCGTGTATATGGTGTTTCACTGTGCTTTTCTTCTTTCATCAGTGTCCTTTTTATCCTTTTATCAAACTCTCGATGAATAGAACTTCCAATCTAGTTTAAGTTAACAGGAACTTACAAAACGTTCCTGTTCGTTACAGCTGCAGTTAAAGCGACAAATTGGAGTTCAAAGTGGAAAGTATAATACTGGTGCCCTCATTACGATAAAATTGGCAGCGTTAAAACTTCCCGAAGCACACGTCGCTTTCACAAGTTCCTAATATACAGCGACAATTTATTAAATCAAAAAACGCCATGTTCATTTATTACCCGTGACACCCCACAATGCACGGCCTACATTATCTCTCTTTGCGAAATTGAGCGAAGGGCTACGATTCATTACGATGACTCAGCAGCTGCCCATTAGAGACCTTATAACGTTGTCAAAGTTGAATTATTGCCCGCGTTGTCATCAACCATATTGTGTAACTACGTGGGCATTGTGTTCAGCGCAACGTAAACACGACGACGAAATAAATGACATTGTGTCCCTCGCTTGTTCCGCGGATTTTCTTTCGTTTGAGTTGGAATCATTTTCCGGACCGCCGAAAACTTTGAGGGGATCAGAGCGGTAGCTGCCTTGTTACGACGTGTAAAGGCGATAAATCGCCCCGAAAAACTGGGAGATCCGGGATCGAAGGTAAATGTTGGTTGAGGGGGCGAAAACAGATGGATTTGTTGGGGTTTCTTCGGGATGAGGTAATTCGATTCAATTTTGGTCTTTATCCAGTTGTAAAGTAAAATTTACAATTGCACTGTATCAAATATATCGCACCTCGTTATATGATAAAGAAGATGAGAAATAGTCCGAGCGTTCTCAATTTTGACTCGGTCGTTTCCTTTTATTTATTAGTCCATTATTTTGCAATTGGGGCCTTGATATTTCAGAAAGAAGAAACCTTGAGCATATAACAAAACCCACCCCTAAAATTGGTTCAAATCGATTCGTGACTTTTTGCACAATAATTTTCAGTTGGCCGAACCAAATAGAATGTTTTTAATAGTTTATTAAGTGTATGAAATGAAACCTGTATATTAAAAACTTTTTTTGACATATAGCAGGGATCATAAGCATTCGAATGCCTTTTCAAAAATTAAAATCTGATCAATTTTGCGCCACCAACAACAGTTTATTAAATTTAACAATCATTTTTTGTTTATAAACAAACAGTATATAGCGGTGAAATTTTTTTCAAATGAATTTTGGGAAAGATGGTTTCAATGTGTTTAAAAAGACGATTCATTTGAAAAAAATAAATGATTTTTTTGTCCGTTGTATTCCGAGATACAGGGTGTCAAACTTGAAAAATATTTACAACAAATTGACAATGGTGCAGGGCAGTTTCATAAACTATTACTTTCGGCATTTCGAGTATTTTCTTTATGATTATTTATAAAATGAGTCCAAATTCTTGATCAATATCAATATCAATATCAATATCAACAATACTCTTGTTTTAAAACAAAATAATGAGGGGCTGCAAACGTTCAATTATCTATTCGCAGTTCTATCGCATCGATTTCGATCTTTTTCTCTTTAAACTGATGTACATTAAGTTGGTCAAAGAATATGAATTTTGTTCTAAAGTTAAGTACCTTTATTTTTGAAATATGAAAAATTTATTAAAAAACTGGTTTATAATGGCATTTTTCGTCCACAGACAGATTTTTCTACTTTAAGAAAATTTTAATTTCTAATATTTTTTTATACACTCCCGTAACTTACTTTTCGAGGCATATTGATACGTCACTAATGTTAGTAAGCTTCAAAATGTCAGATTGTAATCATTGTACTTATTTAAACAGTAACACTATCGTTGAAATTCAGTATTGAAGATTAAATTGCACTTGTTTTAGTTGTTGGAGATAACTACAAAACTAGGGAAAAATAGGGAAGCTGCCACAATCTTTAATGACAGACGTCCTGATAAAAATGTATATTTTGCAACAGTAAGTAAAATAAGAAAAGAGCTCCATAGTTCTCGACATGTGAATAATACATTCAAAAAGACACATCAGGCATAGGTTGCTACTGAAGAAATTCTGAAGAAATTCAAAGATCAAGTAATGCTCACAACAGTAGTTCCAAAAGATTCGTTAAGGAAAAGATCAGGTTCATTTGGTGTGAGTAAAAATGTAGTTGCTGCGATATTAAAATCAAACCAATTTAAACGTTACTAACCCCAGTTCAGTCATACCCTAAACCCAGATTTTAATAGAAGGTTTAAATTTTTTGCTTGTTTCCAAGAAGAGTTAAAAGATAATAATTTTTTGACATGGCATGACAATTTTATATTTCTCAATTGCAATTGCTTTGACTTGTCGACAAGTAAATGAATGGCGCACATCTTAGATTGTCAATATCACTTAAGTAGCGAACTCAGACAGCATCAGCAGGGTCGCCAATCCAACGGCTATGGAGAATAAATTCTTTGTGGGGGGTGCGCCAGATTCGTCATACTAATAAGGAAAAAAACCTATTAAAAACCTACTAAAATAAAGATTTCTTAGCCAAAAGCTCCCTCGTTCAATAGGGCCTGCAATCTTTGTTGTTCAGAGTACAAATTAAATTTTCAGGGTAGGTGTATTATAATATTTTCTAACTACAGTGCAAAATTGATAAAAAATGGATCAGTGAGACAAAAGTTATTAAAGATTTCTTGAATTCGGTTATTTACTAAACTATAATTTATTTGTGTAGTTATATGTGGAATAGAGGGTATTATCCATCATAATTCGAGAAAGATATTACTAGCGATCTTTATTATATTGTAATGCTTCTACGTACAAAGAGGTTTTACTCTTCTTAAATTACAGCACTTTTTACACGCGAAGAAGTTTTACTCTATTCTGATGTCAACATGAACATGTATGATCACATAAACAACACTCTTGTTTTTCCATAACAACGGCTTATACGGGGCATTCGCTACACTATCCCTCCCCGTCTTCAGGGTCGCCCTCGACCCTCGGACGATCTACTTCCACAGCACTCCATATCAGCGAATGACTACCATATCAGCAAACTGGTACTGCTACGGCCAATGCTTCGGTTACTGCTACTGCTACCATGCGCATCGCTCACGCGCACCGCCCCTCCCCTTCTTCAGAAATTCCGCTAGAACTTTTCCATCGAGAGCCAGTTGTCCTCTCTAGGCGATGTTCACCTCCGGGAGTCTAGCCATAGTTGATCTAAAAATCAGACAAAACACGCCAGTATCCTTGCCAAATCCATTTGCAATAAATTGCAAGTATATGTGTAATTGTGTGCATGTGTATGTGTGTGATTAACTCCATTGAGCGGGTTAGACTGCAAATCTTGTACAAAAATTAATCAGCAGCAAATCGAAACCAAGCAGGCCAATCCTCTTTCTGACCATCAAAAAAAAAAAATACCAGGGGTGATTAATCCCAAACAATGCTCCAGGTAGAAGAGGGACCTGTCTCTTGAAATCCTTCAAGCAGGCCAATCCTCTTTCTGACCATCAAAGACACCAGGGTTGATCAATCCCAAACAATGCTTCAGGTAGAAGAGGGACCTGTCTCTTGAAATCCTCCAAGCAGGCCAATCCTCTTTCTGACCATCAAAGACACCAGGGATGATCAATCCCAAACAATGCTCCAGGTAGAAGAGGGACCTGTCTCTTGAAATCCTCCGCTGCTCTTACAGTTACTGAAATCCCCAGTAACTGTTTCATGGCTCCAGACGCACAACCCAGTGGTCAACCATCACCAATTCTTGTACTAAAGATGAACAGCGCCCGTCTCCCAATACAAGTTACGAATGTGAGTGTAGCATTCAAACGTGTTTTGTGCGTTGATTGTATTCAGCTAATCTATTTGAGTGTACTATCTTGTTTTTGTGTTTTGAGGACTTTCTAATACAATAAACAACGTCGTTAATTTTCTTAAGTACTTCGTAAGGACCCTCCCAGTCAGACTGTAATTTAGGTGCATGGTTTTTGAATCGCCGTGGATTATGAAACCAAACCAGCTGACCTTGAACAAAATCCTTTAATTTTGACGATCTGTCGTAATGTAGTTTTCGTGATTGTGTCTGTAAGTGTATTTTGTTTCTTGTCAAGTCATGTATCTTTCGTAACTGGTCGCGTAATTTGGAAACGTATCCGTCAATGGTAATCGGATCTTCATGAGGAGAGCCTCTCAACAAATCCAAAGGAAGACGAAGATTCCGACCCAAATAGACTTCAGATGGTGTCAATCCTGTGGATTCGTTTTTCGCAGATCGATACGCCAAAAGAAACATTGGTATCAATTGATCCCAATCCTTTTGGTTTTCCGCAACGAACAAACTCAAATACTGTAAGATGGTCCGGTTCAAACGCTCTACCTGACCATTTGATTGTGGGTGTAATGGTGTCGTTCTAGTTTTAAACATCCCTAACAATTCTGAAAGTTCAAGAAACAACTTTGATTCAAAATTCCGACCTTGATCCGTATGGATCTCTGATGGAACACCATGATTAGCGACAACGTGACTGACGAATGCTAACGCCACTGTTTTAGCTCTAGTATTCTGAAGAGGAATGACTTCTGGCCATCTCGTAAAACAATCAACCACTACTAATAGATACTTATTTCCTGACGATGAACAAGATAGTGGACCCAGAATATCGACTTGAACACGTTCAAACGGAATACCAACATTATACACTTGCATCGCGTCCTTACCACGATCCCGCGGTCCTTTCTTTGCAATACAGACGTCGCAGGTTCTACACCAACTTTCGACGTCTGACTTACAGGTATCCCAATAGAAAGATTGTCTAATCTTACCTAACGTTTTATTTATCCCAAAATGACCGCCAGAAAGAGAGTCATGTGCTTGGCGAATAACCTGTTCTACCCTACTCCTAGGCACTATTAATTGCAACTTGTACGTCTTGAGATTAGGCGAATCCCATCTTCTGTAAAGAAGACCGTTCTTGATGACCAAAGAATCCCACTGTAAGAGATACGATTTTAAGGCTTCACCTTCATCAGAAATGTGTTGCCAATCTGGACGCTTTTCACTAGCCTTGAATTGTAAAACTTTCGAAATAACACGATCCTTCCGTTGTTCCTCTAACCAAGTGTGATCTTGTTCTTGAAGATTGATACGACCAACTAATTCTCTACTGTCAGTGGAAAATCTATCTTCAACCGAAGAACAGTACTTACAAGATATATCGGAGCACGGACGCCGTGATAATCCATCCGCATTCAAATGTGCATTACCTTTTCTATGCATAACCTGAAAATCAAACTTTCCTAATTTCCCTATCCATCTAGCCAACTGACCATCTAAATCTCTGAATGACAACAACCACTGTAAAGCTGAATGATCAGTACGAAGAGTAAATTTCTTCCCAATGAGATAATGGCAGAAATGCTCTGTTGCATCGACCACCGCCAATAGTTCGCGCCTAGTGACACAATAATTCTTTTCAGCCTTATTCAAAACTCTACTGCAATAGGCAATCGCTCGCTCTTGGCCATCTTGAACTTGAGACAACACAGCACCTATCCCATGTCCAGAAGCATCAGCATCTAAGATGAATTCAAGATCCCTTTTAGGAAAAGCCAAGATCGGAGGGGTCGTCAACAAATCTTTCAACCGATCAAAAGATTCTTGACATTCATCCGTCCAAAGAAACTTCGAGTCTCTTTCCGTCAACTTATGTAAAGGTTTAGCTATTTCTGAAAAATGAGGAATGAATCGCCTCGAATAGGACGCGGTACCAACAAAAGTCCTAACTTGTTTCTTCGTCAAAGGTACGGGCCAATCCTTAATGGCAGCTATCTTTTTCGGATCCATAGTGACTCCTTCTTCTGAAACTATATGCCCTAGGTATTCTACTTGCTGTCTGAAAAAATCGCACTTTTTAGGATTTAATTTAAGATTAGCTGAACGTAACTTTTCGAAGACTTTATCCAAATTGTCTAACATCTCCTCAAACGACCCGGCAAGAACTATCACATCATCTAAATAAACTTTACAAATGACGTTTAACAATTCGTCGAGAAGTTGCTCCATCAATCGCTCAAAAGTGGCTGGGGCATTACACAATCCGAAAGCCATGACCTCGAACTCCCAAAGTCCATTCCCCACCGAAAAGGCGGTTTTCTCCTTATCCTGTTCCCTAATTTTAATCTGCCAATAGCCGCTCTTCAGATCAAGAGTAGAAAACCAACGATAACCTACAAGATCATCTAACATCTGGTCGATTCTAGGCAAAGGATATGAGTCCTTTTTCGTTACAGAGTTGAGCCTCCTATAATCAACACAGAACCTAATGGAACCATCCTTCTTAGTCTTAATCACCACCGGTGAACACCAAGCACTGTGTGATCTTCTAATGGCTCCTGCGTCGATCATCTCTTGAAGAGTTTTATTGACTTGTTCTTGAAGATGTATCGGTACTCTCCTGATGGGTTGCTTAATGGGACGCGAATCCGATAATTCTATTTTATGCTCGTGGAGATCACAATTTCCCACCAATAAACCTTCAGAAAACATATCCCGATTTTTAATTAGGAATCGTTCGAATTTTTCCCGTTGATCAGGGATCAATTTAGCAGAGGAATCATCGAGAACCTTCTTCAGTGATTCAGGAAGATCAGAATCTCCTTGCAAAACGCATGCACACGTACCATCGTGAAAATCATTCTCCACAGCCTCTCCTGAAACGACTCGAATTATTTTTTCTAGTATACCCGACGATTCGAGAAAATCCAATCCTAGGAGACAATCATCTTCGATATCTGCCACGAAAATTTCCAATTTAGCTTCTTGCATTCCGACCTTTAATAAAGCAACAGTTTTGAAGCGAACCGGTACCGACTCTCCCGTTGGATACCTTAACACGTTCTTGTCCACAGTTATCTTCCTTTTGTCAGCTGCAACGAACCTAGTACCAATTATGGTGACGTCTGAACCCGTATCAACCCTAAATGTACAAGGAATACCATCAACCGACCCTAGAAAACACATTTTCCTCACGTTACTCGAAATATTCCTTACCCACTTCAAACTAGAATGACTGTGTGTTGGGGCTATGTGTTCCAAAGTCGAACCCGCCCCTTGAAGTTCGACATAACCTAGTTTTCCGCCTTTCTGTTTTTGCGGACATTTGGACCTTATATGCCCCGCTTTACCACATTTCCAGCACTGAAATGTGGAACCCTGATTATTAGGTCGAAAAGCTTGTGTATTACATGTTTCCATTATCCGTGCCTGAAAATGATTTGTGTTCTGTTGGGGTTGATATAATGGTGTATATCGAGTACTTGAGCTATGTGAACGGTTTTGCTTTTTAATGACTTCAATTTCCATGGCCCTATTCAAAGCTGTCTTGAGAGAAATTACTCTTTCCAGTTGAAGGATCTCTCTGATAGAATCGTTCGTAATAGCCAATATAAATTGCGCACATGCTATTTTATCCTGAGTCGTGTAAGGACATTCAGGATACGCCAAAACAACAAGTCTTTCTAAATCAGCCGCCAACGTTGGAAAATCCTCTCCTTCGGTTTGTCGACGACTCTGAAATAGGGAATAGTACGAGGGAGCCAAATGCGCATCTCCAAAACGCAATTGGAGGCGCGACTTAAGTTCCTGGAAATCACCACCAGAATCGAGGTTGAAATTATCCAGAACAGCTCTCGCTTTGCCCCGTAGACAGCCGGCCAAAGCGATCATTTGCCTATTCGCGTCCCAACAGTTCGCTCGGGAAATCAAGTCGAACTGATTGAGGAATTGCCGTAAGGGTACCTCACCGTCATAGAAATCAGGTTTAAGGTTATATCCTAAATCTAACTTAGGTGTTTCATTTGTGTGTATATGTGTGGAGTCTGCGATACTTAATCGTAAGTCCTGTGGAGCCTCGAGTCGCGCCAGTCGTTGTTCTAGTTCTAGAAAACGCCGCTCAGCCTGCTGTGCTCGCTTCTCCGCCTCTAATCGTTGTATGCGTTCCTGAGCTAGTTGTAATGTGATGGTCTCCTGTTGTCCGTCCGGATTCATCCTCGCCACTTGTTCTCCTACGAAATCTTGACAATGGGAAGTGTCCCCGTTTCCCTCCTCCGGAACTTCGTCGACTTGTCTCAACGTCTTCTGAGATAATCGAGTACGGCGTCGAACTTGTTGGATGGGCGTTTCTTCGCTGGGTGAAGATGGAGGTTGGCTTCGTTTAGTTCGTCGTGTATCCATTGTCTGATTTTTTTTTCTTGCGTCACCAAATCTTTATCTGCTACCTGGGTTTACCAATCGCAATTTGCTATCTCGATTCACCAAATCCCGGACAGGCCCCCATTGTAATGCTTCTACGTACAAAGAGGTTTTACTCTTCTTAAATTACAACCGTCTTTACACGCGAAGAAGTTTTACTCTATTCTGATGTCAACATGAACATGTATGATCACATAAACAACACTCTTGTTTTTCCATAACAACGGCTTATACGGGGCATTCGCTACAATATTTTTCATTTCTGGACATAAAAAGAATAGCAAGGCTTTGTTATATATTTAAATTTAATTAGAATTACACGATTTTTCCATTAACAAAATCGTAAAAAGTAAATAAATTTTAAAATTGTAAAATAAGATTTCAAATATACATTGGTTTACAATTTCTCCACGTTGATGATAAACACCAGGGCGTTTTCACATTTATAACAAATCTATTTTAGTTCCAGATTACCATGTCACACCTTAACGAGTGGAAATTCTCTATAGGATATTCAAAGGTGCTTATAATGATGCAGAGTATGTAGACCACCTAGTCGATCCCTAAGTATCTATGTCCCTAAGGTATATCTTTTATATTGTAGGGTAAGATTTTATTATACCCTAAAATTTATTAACAGAAATTTTAGGAATAACAAAAGTGAAGCTTACATAAATAGTATTTTTCTCCTGTATAGCGTTATGAAATAGCCATAACTCGGAAATTATGGTGCAAGTATGTATATGTTGCAATGTTTTTAGTATTACTGATATGTAACATGTGGAAATTTTTTGTCCTTTTGTATTGGTTAATGTGATGCTATTATTTAAATTATGGATTTATTTATATATTAGTGACAACAATTTTATGTTTTCTTTTAAATTTGTACAACTTTTATTCCCTTTTCAACGCGAAAATATTTCATTATACAGATTTTGTGCTTTTTTCTCTCTTTGTCGATATACATTTAGTTTTCATCTCATTTTTTCTGTCCAAAATAAAAATTTGTTTCTATTTCTATTAGTACATACGTTTATATGGTAATTCGTTTGAATTTAAATTATATAAAAGCAATTATTACAACATAAAACGTCCAATTCGCCTCTCGAATTTCAAATATTAAAGGGTCGGAACGTTAACGGTCCGGAAAGTCCAGAATTTCTGCTGAGAGAACGGAAACAAAACGCGATTGATCGAGGGTTCCCCACGAAAATTTAACTCCCCATTGTAGGCACAAATGGGGCTAAAAATCAAACCAACCGCTAGCGTTTAATCAAACTCGGGACTTTATGGGAGGATTTTGTCCTGGTAGAAATTCATTTCTAATCGCAATCGAATGAGTTGAAGTTATTTGATGAACTAAACATGTTTTATTTAAAAGGCACAACTCATCATCGCTCACTACAGCTGAAGGAAAAGAACATTATAATTCCTGTCGTTTACTATGGAGGTATCTTAATTTGAGGAAATCGGAAATTTCTCACAGGGAGATGATGCCACATATTGGATATAACCAGCAACTTTGGTTACATCCATTAACTAGAACAAAGTTCCATTTAGTAATCAAATGACAGCATTCTTGCAGGTTGCTTCCGACCAAACATGTATAAAGTTTATCAGCACCATCAAATATTATTAATAAGTGATTTTAGTAAATGTATTTAGCAGTATTGTAAATTTGTAGTGTAAACATAATCGGTTATGAATAAATGTAAAAAAATCCGTTACTCCATCAATTCAAGCAACTCGAGGGTTCTTCATAAGTTCTTAAATTCTTACCTTCTTACAATTTCACTTGAGTCCATCGCAATGTGATTTTAGTAAACTTATTAGTAATTTTAATGCAGATATCATAAAAGAAGTTTTGGGATCTAAAGCAAATGAAAGCTACCATTGTTTATATTTAAAATTTACCTAGATGATTAGAAGATTACTATGACTGGAAAATTATGCTACGAAAGAGAAGAAAGGTCCTGAAGGTCCTTGGATCGAAACCAAAATGGGCAGGAATCCCAGTAGAAAACATATGAAACAAACTTATGGAGGGAACACCATCCAATTATGCATGGTTCTATTTATGCATGCCAGCCATCTGGATGAACCTGGTCACATTTATTCACACAGTGATTTAAACACCCTATAAAACATGTCGAGCCTACAGCAGCCAATCATGGAATTCTTATATTGGACGGACTATTCACATAAAATGCAACAGCCTTATACTACGCCAAGAAGATAGAAACCTAGCTACGAAATCATGTCTATAAGAAGGTAGTAACTGTCTACAAGTTAGGCAACTTTCTGGAAATGGTTCTAAAAAGAGCTGGTAAAGGATTTGAACACAACTAATAGCAGGACCTCCATACAGTAGCCAGCTAGACGCATCCAAAAATGGAAACCAGAACCTTAAGCAGTATTTGGAAAGAAAGCACCTGCAAATTTTGCTCTCTAAACGCTTAAGGAAAATGAAGTATCCAGATGAATCATTTGAAGGAGACATTAAAATAGATTTTGGTGACTCTGATAATCACCCAATATGTGATGAAGAGAAGGACACAGGATACATTTTCTGTGCAGGGTTTTTCTGTTTGAGACTACCATAAGTTCAGTACTTTTATTTTTTATTTATTTTTTTAATTCTACTTTATAGTTTTCATTTCAATATTATTTTGTTCTATTTCTTCAAAACCATCTAATGATCATTATTTTTGATTCCGACATTAAAATGAAGTAGAACCTAGTTAAGTACCAAATTTAAGAAATCAATAACTTCTGTCTCATTGGTCCAATTTCTGTCAATTTTGCATTGGAGCTAGATAATAATATAATCTACCTATCCCAAAAATTTCAACTCTGAAAGACAAAGGAAAAGACGAAAGTTTTCTGTTTGGTTGAAAGATGGGGAATTTAACGAAAAGTTGGACTCCTGAATTGGGGTTTTTATAGCAGCCAGAAAGATAAGCGCAGAGAAGAAGTCAGTTACGATAGGCTACTAGTTGATAGGTGGGACTTGCTTACAATGGGCTTTAAAGGAAGGCTTCTGTATTTAAAAGCATCGGAAGTGTTTAGGGCCCCTAGAATAACAAAGGGCACTTCGTTTAGTTGAGCGGCGATTTCCGTACAAGTGATTAGCAACTATGGACTTTCCCCGTCCCACAGGATTCCATTGGACCGACCCGGCCAACCCGACAGCTTCGTTTCGGCCCTTGGAAGGGCGACCCAAATTTAATTTAGACCAGATTAGAGTGCAGTTGTGCTGATAACGCCTCCATCATCTTGACAACCACCGCAGTACTTTTTGGTGTCAATTAATATGTGAGGGACGTAATACATATCGATAAGTGTTCATGGATCAGAGAAGCGCCGGTGGATTGTCTCCACACATAATTTCATCATACACCTGTACAATAGTAGGAGTTTTCAAACAATCCTCAGGAGCTACTACTAGTTGCAATATAAGTTTATGTTCCCTAGGCTCCGAAAATTATCCCTCAGCGTTCCTATTACCGTTAATATTATCGATCTAACTACTGCCTGCAAGTATCACTAGTTTAATATGCGATTGCATTATTCATGGACTCCCACGTCTGCCTGTCGAGATGAAAAACGACCGACCCGATCGACCTCCGATTTGACTTTACGACATTCGGTTTGACAAGTGTGTTCGGAATTAATTCGCGCTTTTATAGGTTCGAGCAATGGAAACCGGTGAAAGTCGATGGAGGTGCCTGCGAACCGCGCTCTCGACAATTGGCATGGATAAGGCAGCGTCGAATTACGATTGAAATCACACCTGTGCCAGGTAATTAAATGGAAAATTTTTCGAATCAGGAAGTTTACATCAAAATAACTTCGGTTCGTCTTTCGGGGAATATTCGAGAATTTCTTTAGCGTTTCCATCAAAAAATGAATATTTTAGAATAGTTTGAAGCAGATTTTTAATTTTCTAGTTAGAAGAAACTAGATTGTCCCTTGAATTTCACACACTAAAAATCAGTGTGAGGCACAGCACTTTTGTCTAACAGATTCTATCGGTTCATCACTTCATCTTTTAGAGTCATCTACATGAAGACACTGAAGAAATGTTCGAATCGTAGCAAACCAGAAATTAACTGAAATTTTGTGGATTTTTCGAAATTTCGAAATTGTCGAAAATTTGACGTTGCATTTTGTGCATTAAAAGTTGTTAACAAGTCGCTAATCTAAACTTTGCCACCTTCTGGCGCATTTCTTCCCATTTCCTTAGTAATAGTAGGTGTTTTAAGACGATACCAACTAAAGATTTGTCACAAATATATTGGTTCAGTACGACTATGGTTTACCTTTACAAAGTCTTCTAAAAGTAAATAAGTATAAGAGCAATTTGATCCTCAAATATTAACAAGTAACATTGAGTGGATTTCTAAAATTTCTTTTGAAGGGCGAAATTCATTCGCTTTTGTTATGAGAGAACTATTCTCCTTGGCCGTTCCTGAATGAATTTTTTTAAATCAAATTTTGGAGAATTCTTGGAAAACGTCACTTCTTCCATCATTTGGGTCATAAACTGAACTCTCGAATTTCGCTACGATGCAGCGTAGGTTAAGTAGACCCCTGTTAGTTTCATAGTAAAATTGCCACTTATTAACTAAAATAGTTTTCGAGATATCGTGAAAGAAAATGACAGAAACTTCTTTTTCGGTATTTCATCTCGTCAAGTTAACGTTTGTTTACAAATGTTTGAAGGAGATGAATAGTAAAGTTTCCAATTTCGCTACGAAACTGGCAGGGTAAGTCAAAGATACCCTTTTTAATTGTCATCTAAATTCCACTGGAGTTTTCGAGATATAGCGATTTTTGAAAAATGGTAAAAATTCACCTTTCAACAGTTCATATCCTGTTAAATAAATATGTTTGAAAAGATATTGTGTCACCGAGGGGATCGAAAAACCTCCTCCATTTTTCTATCGCGGCCGATATTTTGGTAATTTAATCTTTTGAGAGTTTTGGGAAAAAATGGCAGAGCTAACTCATTGCTTGGTGGTCAAAAGGCAAACTTTTGCTACGAAACTCGCAGGGCAGGTTAAAGACACTTTGTTTAATGAAGTGGTTAAATTTTCACTAATTAACTATAGAAGTTTTCGAGATATCGCGTTTTTTGGAAAAAAATTTGGAAACTCATTTTTTCAGTAGGTTATATCTCAAGTAAGCGTCTTACGAAAGAACTTGTGTATCAGAGAACCATTCTTTACGTTTTTGATCAACATTTTGAAAGTTCATTTACTTAGTATACCTAAAAAATATTGCACCTCATGTTATTAGCTATAGTTATGTAATAGTTAACGTAATATGTAATGGTTAACTATGTAATAACTATGTAATAATTATGTAATAGTTAATAGTTATTAATAATTACAGTGTTGTAATAGTAATGTAATAGTTAAATGTAAAGAGATAATTAATTTATTCCACTAGCCTTCGTTGAGCCTTTTGAGGATTTTTTTTTTGATTTACCACAGAGAGTTCAACTAGAAGTCGTTCATGTAGAATTTATTGATTTAATAGTCGGTGAGCTACTGTCTTAAAGCCTTCCAAAAAGAAACTGGTTATAACCATATAATAAAGAAATTTCCAAAATTCCAAAAATTCCATTTTCCAAATAAAAGGAAATTGGCTACCTCGTTTCACAAGTAAGTAATTTGGAGTCTGTCAACTCCACTGTATAGAGTTTCTTTTTTCGAAATATTTTGTAGAGATGTTCGTTAAATTTTTATCATGTAGGGTTTATTCTACAATCTATCAATCAAATTTGTCTATAAAGTCTACCTCTAATTTTTTTACTGGAATTTAAAGGAATTTTTGTAATTTCCACAAAAATTAATATAATCAAATTCCAGACTTCCTGAAAGAAACTGAAGAAACTCTTACAACCGATCAACTGATTCAGTAGCTTAATTTGGCTAGAGTTTCAGCGTAACTTTGAGTAAAATCCTGTTCTCCTTACTAGATTGATTCAGTTTATAACCTTTTAAACGATTGTTTGTTACATAAAACGCCAACCTTGAACGAGTGTCTACTTTTTGTGTCGTTTGAAAGAAAAAATACGTTTCGTATTTCCTCGAAACCGCAATATAACATCAGCAGCAAAACCATTAATGCAAATATTGAACCACTAAAATGTTAAACTTATCGCAAATTAACGTTGTGACGTTAATACAAAGTTGGTAACGAAACAAATTGTTTATTCCGGCTGCGTCCGTCCAATATATTTTGTTTATGTTAATTATTATTAGTCATGGCTTTAAGTATAGACTCGTTCTAGAAAAATTAACGCGGTATGCAGTTTACGGAACCAATTAAGGCTCGCTATCGGTAGCGCGTAATTAACGCTCGAATGTCAAACTCGGGGTTATCAAAAGGTCCTTACCTTGGTATCTATCGTTATTCATATAGGGAAATTCCACCGGATCAACTTTGGCCTCCATGACGGTCAATCAAAACCGTCCACGAGCAAATCTTACTTCGATTATCGCCGCGTCAATTACCGATTTCGGACGAATAATAATTAAGCCGCTAATTGCGATTAGCAGGACCCGCGCGAACCGCCGCTCGTTCGGACGTCAACTGCGATTTTACGTAAGCGGTCGCGAGTACTTTCCGCGCGTCGGTACGGAGGACGCCGTCGCGATGGTGACGGTCGGGCGTCGCGGCGCTCTTCCTCCCCTTCGACGCCCACGTACGGGAAGTTACGTCCGACGCGGGCAGGGTAATCGCGTAATTAAATCTCGCGGGGTATCGACTGTTACTCGTCGGGTAACGGGTGTAACGAGAATTAAGGAGCGCGCGGACGGCGTCGCGACGCCTCCGATTAGCACCTGTTGAGGGTGTTGTTAGATCGTTTTTCCGGGCCTCGGGTAGGTTTAAGCATTTTTAATAAATGCTTTTAAATGTCGTAAACGTTAATAATTGGTTTAAAACGCGGCTGACCTTTACCTTATGGCACGTTAAATTTTGAGAAAAGCTATATATGACTAGAAAGTACATGAAATAACTAATTCAAAAACATCAATTATAATTTGAGGAAATGATCCGTTCAAAAGTTATATGCAATTTTCCATAAGGGTGTAACGACGTGAGAATTAAAAACTCACCAAAAAATCACCACTGATCAATAAGAAATCGTAGAAAACGATGTGGCCATTCAAATTTTTCCTTTCCTTTTACTCATTGAGAAAAAAAATTATATTTCATCTAACCTCACGTAAAGTGGAATAATCAAACTTTATTATTATCGTCTAACCCATGAGAATAACATACATTTAAAGAAGAACATTTAAAAATTTCACTTTGAAAATTGCCACAATTCGCAAAATTTCTCTTTTTGTTTTTTTTTTTTCTCAAAAAATACTGGTTTCCTAAAGTTAAAATTATTTTTTCCAGCACTCTAATATTGTCCTCTTTTACTATAAAAATTGCCATTTTTGAGATCATAGTGCCATAAGAAAAATGTTTACCTAAAACGCAACGATTTTCGAACTTTTTCACATCAATGTTAGATAGTCCAGGAGGGATCTGTTTGAAAACGGGTTGGTTTCATACAGTCTCGCTAATTTTTCCTTAAGAGTCTAAGGTGGCAGTGTTACAAACAATAATTTTATTATGCGACAGCTTGAACAGTTGCGCCAAATTTATTATTAAACAAATTCTAAAAAAATTATATAAATAAGTAAATAAAAATTTATTATACTATAAATAATATAAATATATTTATAAAAATTATTTCTTATAATTCCATCAATCCCTCCAGATCAATATACCTATACAGATTCATAAGCATGAACAGATTGTCATGAAGTCATGAAGAATGACGAACTGTATTGCACTGCGAATGATATGAACCCTTTTATTAATTGTCTTATTGACAGCTACTCCATGCAATTATTACGATTATAATATATTATAAGCGGCCGCATTTTTTGTTTTGAATTGTACATGTATTTTCTTATCTACAGTGCGAGTCTATAACTTGGAATAAATTCAGTAAATCAAAGACAGGTTTTCTGTTGAAAATATGCTCGGACAGGTCGATCAGTATTTTGAATTGCGCTCGCTTTGATGTAAAAAAATGTTATACAGTCTGTACCAAATTTGACATATGACATTATCCACTATTATTTTTTAAATGGCAATACTAACTTTTTTATGACAATTCTTAAAGGGTAGATCAAGTTACACATGCCCACCAAATATCAAATTTTTTCCTTGTCGTTTAAAAGATATTTAATAAATATCAACTAATTCGAAAATGAAGAAATCTGATTCAACCCAATGAAATAATTCAGGCAGTTTAAAAACGGAATGTCAAGAGGTTTCTAATCTCTTGTTAAACTGGGTTGATGTTGACAATGTCAAACAAAAAATTTAAATGAAAACAAGTAAGGAGAGTAGCATCGTATTGAGCGAGGATTCTTAGTATCTGTCAACAATTCTAGAGAGATTGTAGGGTTAGTGGCATTTGTATATTCCGATTTAATGAGAGTGGGCGTGGCTACATGAAATTAAGGGAGAAAGTAGCTGTAGGGAAGTTTGTAAATTTGCCCCTTACTTATGAAAACATCGTAGCGGAAAATACTATTTTTATTGAAATTCTTAAAGACTCATCCTCGTCCTCTTTTCCTGAAAAAAGCATATATTGAAACGTCTGATCAATTAAACAATATAACTTGGTTCAGCAATAAACTCAAAAGCATGACGGAACATTTTCAATTCCTAAGAGAATTTGTACTCCACTTTAGACAAAATCAAGAGGTAACCTATATAAACATACTGAACTGATAGAGCTGACCAATATAAACATCATAAGCTTTGCTATAAAATGGCATTGGCTAAGGTGACTAAGGTTCTACCATCGCAACAAAATGTGTGTTGCAAATAATTAATAGTTATACAGGGAAAATAAAAAAATTGGAATGTAGTAATAGTATATCTCTTATTACTCTTTACTCTTTTACAATTACTCTTTACTTTCAATTATCTCCATTTAATGCGCTTCTTTCAGAATTCCAAAACATTGATTTGGACGGTCCATTTTTAACCTTTTTTGATTAAAAGGACGCTTTTTTTAAAAAATTTTTTTGATGTAACGCAAGCTATGTCAGTAGTTTGAATAGGCTCGAGATAAGCACACCGTCAGTTTTAAAGTTTTGATAAATTTGTAATCTAGATTGAAACAAAAAACAATTGCGATTTTTCGAAATTATAAACCATCTACAAACTTAAAAATTTAATCACATATAAAGGAGTAATCAATCTTTCAAATACATTTTTAAACCAATTATATCGATTAATTAGGACAGCTTAGAGAGTTTTTTTTAAACATAAGCGTATTTTAAAACACAGCATATTTTTTAACGTAAACCTAATATCTCCGAGAAAAATAGAGATATAGATGCATATTTTTTTAGAATTGAAGCTTAGGTCATGCAGATTATAAATCTATCATTAAGAATTCCATCAGCTCGTATTTTAGGGGTTGAAGTAAAGGGCGAAAGGGTGCACATGTCTAAACTGACCTCTTTTTTATTCGTTTGTGGTGTATCTCAGAGAAAGTAGGCATATTGATACACATCTGTTTAATCACGTAGGGTAATCAATATATACGGTTATGGGAATGCTATCATCCCCAGACTATGGGGTGAACATGGGGAGTGAAAGGGTGAAAACATGAAAAATCACTGAAAAATACTGTAGAGTTTTCGTGGTCGGTGAAAACGATTCTGACAAGCATATAGTAATCATCCCCCACTTTAGGTATGGTTTGACATTATCGTTCCCTACTTTGGGGGTGGAAACGAGGGATGTGGGAGTTGAAACATAAAAAAGACACTACGTCGTTTGTAAAGGGTTTTCGCTCACTCTTGGGGTGGAAATCGAGGGCGTGGGTATGAAAATATAATAAAAATCGATAATGAAGAAGGTGATGTAAGTGAATTATATAGTTTGTTATTTTTAACGTTCTTATTTAATGTATGGTTAGATTTTTATTTTTAATTCTTGTTGTTCCTTAAGGGAGGATAAAAATTTTTCCAGGGTAATTTTTATTTCATGAAAATAATTTGCTTATTTTCTATGTTAAAAGAAAATATTATACTGAAAACTTTAGACCTTCATATTTAGAAACAGGTAGATTTATTGTGGGTAAATTGAAAAAGTTGTTTACGTAAATCAAATTGAGCTGTTCGTTCCGATGAAAAACGCTAATTTTCACGTGTGAAAACCATTGTTAGCTGTTATGAATTTTAACACATCATTGAAGATTTTGGTCCAATGATAATGACAAATCATACGTATACCTCAATAAGGATTAATTACTTTTATGGCCTATTTATATTGAAGAATGGCGATGCACAAAGAAGGTGACTTCCTTTAGAAATCAAACCCATTTGCAGCCCAGATGAGAAAAAAAATTGATTTGTGAGGTAGTAAATATCAATTCAAAAAGTTTTATAGTTTTAACATAAGTGGCGCAATTGTCGCTTAAATGTACATCTTTAGATTGAATATTTATGTTTTAAGATGATTCAGCGTCCTACGAATTGGCATCATCGCTTAGAATGTAACTCTGTGCCAATCGCGGCTTATTTCTGTAAACATTTTGGTTCAGAAGGTCAACACGGTAAAAATGAATCTACGAATGCCAATTTTTATGATTAACATTTATCTTTAATTTATTAACCATAAATCTGTGCATTAAACTTGCGATATGTGACAGGCGCTGTGGGATTCCCTCAGGCCACTATTAATTGGAAGATATAAGTAAGTAGTCATTGAAATTTTTTAATAATAATGTAAAATTAGAATGTAAAATTTTTAATGTAAGCCCTCCTTTCAATTGTAATATAAACTATTTTAGGTCACACGATGGCCTGAATTCAAACAAATTTAATAAACAAAAGGGTGGAAGGGAATAGTCCCGAAAGCAGTATTGAAGATTTGCGCAATATTGTGGAAAGGATAGAAGTTGATTTCCCTCAGGGTCACAATCCTGCACAAGCAGGTGAAGAAATATATAGGTAAAAGTAAGTAATATAGTAAATTTTATATAAAAAATACCTTCTTAAAAATTAATTTTACATAAATATGCAGCGAAAAATTAACCATAATATTTATTTGACTCCGATGATTAATTATCCAACGTACTATCAATCTGACGTAGAAAATTAATTTACACCATGTAATGTAAATATTTGAAAACTAACTTTTCCTGCGTTGAAAATTAAATTTTTCGGGCTGCAGATATCTCACTGGAAGAGGAAATCAGTCTGAAATGAAATTGGAGAACAATAAAAACGATTTGAAAAATATTGAATTCTTACTGGAAACTATATTTTGTAGATCATTATTTCTGGAAGAGAGATGATGGGTTTAGGATTAAGCTCTGAAGCTGTTACAACTTCAAAAAATACTTTTAAAGAACCTCTAATGAGTGAGGAGAAAAAGAGGAAGAGTGGATCTTGTACTGTTTAGCAAAGCCATGCAAGATTACACGACCTTTGGAGACGCCGCCAAATTTTGTGAAGAACACAGGTTTGTTTTTATTTTGTTAACTGACTGAAATCCACTTGCTTTAAATGTGTTCGTGGATTTTCAAAAACGGTTTTCCGATTTTTCGGCGAATTTTCTTGTTTTCACCTTCTCATCGCTTTAGTCCAACACCTTATTAAAGGTATTGAAAAAATAAATCATCGCTACAATAGGGGACGATAACGAAAAGATTACCAGAATCATTTTCAGCGATTAAAAAATATTTTATAAATGGGGCATTCCACGCCAACTCAGCAGTCGATCCCATGCGACCCTCTCAGATCTGGCTCAAAATTGGTACATCGATTAGTGCTATCAAAAAAAGAATATTCTGAAATTTTCAGCCCCTAAGACGTCTCTCTGTCACCAGGGGGCCAAAAACAAGTTTTGGGACTTAGTTTCACTTTCAGGTGTCTAAAATCGGTTTTTCGTGCCCTGACGCGGTATTTTGGATTAAAAAAATGATTAAAAATACATGACAGATGCCAAATTTTCCGTAGAACACGATGCCGCCAATAGTTTTTCGATATCTGGCAAGGGCGACCTGAAAAGGGCGAAAAACTGCCCTCTGGTGAAAAATCTGATATCTCAAAAACGTACGCATGAAATTGGCTGAAAATTTACCAGAAGGCTGTTCGATTATTGCTCTTTCGAATGTACATAGGCGCGTGGTGATCATTATGTATAAAAAAAAAGTTACACGCGTTTTACGCATTTTAGAGGGGATTTTCGGTGATAGTACTAATCGATGTACCAATTTTGAGCCAGATCTGAGAGGGTCGCGTGGGATCGACTGCTGAGTTGGCGTGGAATGCCCCAAATGACTTTGTTAATTTATTTATACTGTCGCTTTCACACTCCCCATTTTCACTAATGGAGTGGGGACGATAACAATAAACCATCCTCAAAGTGGGGGAAGATGATGAAACGGTTGTCGGAATCGTTTTCAGTATTTGCAGCATTTTTCGGAGATTTTTCAAGTTTTCATCCTCTCATTTCTTATTTTCACCTCTAATATAGGAAATTTTGGCACTCTCATAATTGTTCCCTTAATCTATATTCGTTACCCCTAAAATTTATAACCTTAAAGAAAAAAAATTGTATCAATCTCTCTATTTTTCTTTCAGATATACAATAAAGAAAAGATAAACAAGATAAGTTCACCCCTATAACAGCGGCTGATATTACTCTAAATAATTTTCCCTTGATCCGCATGAACTAATCTTCAATTAAAAAAAAAAAAATGTGAATCGACATCTCTATTTCTCATAGATATATCAGATTTCCGTTAAAAAAAATCGTTTGACGCATAGTGGCGCACCTATCTTCAGGGCTTGCAATTACGGTTAATTTCCTATGGAAAATCTCATGAGAAATCCCTTTCGGAAAACCCAGAGTATTTTGACGATAGTTACAATTTGAAAAAAAATGTTTGATTAATTAATAATGACAGTGTTAGATATCAGAAGGTTCTGAAAGCACAATGAATGCGAGTTACCTGGTCGACGACTAAATTTTTCATTGCGTAATAACTCAATAAGACAGTCGATTATCCTGTGGGAGACGGGTGGGCGTTGCGAAGCTGCACCTTCGGCCGTAATAAGCACCTGTTGTGCGTGTACGTGTCTTCCCTTATTTATTCCCTTTGCCATCTGGGGATGTCGTCGGCGAAAAGGTTAAGGTCGTCGGACCGACAGGAACTGCAGGATCCCGTTCCCGCCCCCGTTTATCTATCCCCTGACGCGCCAGTATTTCCCGTCTCGGAATCCATTTCAGGCGGTTTCAGATGTCTCATACGCGTGACTTTTACACGTTCGTCCAGTGACGGATAGGAGGGGGGCTTTTACGAACTGCTTGTTTCGCAAATCGAAATTGTGGGATTGGAAACTGAGTAGATCGTTTGTTCCCAGTGTATGCACATATTTCCCTTATGGATTACATTACTTCTGCCTCACTGGTCGGACGTAAGAGTCCATCACCCGATTCAGTTTATGGTGATTGTAGAGGTTCGGGGCTAGAGCGATATTTCGAAAGTTATTCAATCAGATATTAATCAACACACAAAATTTTATCAAGATCCGTCTTATAGGTTTCTACAGTAATTCTGGAATCTAAACAAAAATTGCTATTACGCAAAACCGAAGCAAAAGCTCTTAGGTACTTAAACAGTTAACCAAACACAGAAGAGTAATGAATCTTTCTAATGAATTTTGTAAAATTTAAAAAAGTGAAAGACAAGGAAATTAAGATCCCTACCATATTATTTCAAAAAATTACCACTACATGATAGTGCCCAGTGATGTACATGCCTTCGAAAAACAGGGGAATGTCCTAACCGATCATTCGATCAGCGAGTAGGTGGGAAATAAAATACCGCCTGTGGACCAACAGGCTCCAGGAAAGGTAGTCTTTTACAATAGTAAGACGTCCAATGATTAGAAGTACATATGAAAAGCCCTCAGTGCCCAACAGTCAGGCTGAAAACAACCCTGAACATCGCTACGTACAACGTTAGATCACTCTCATCAGACGAAAGATGATAAGTGAAGAGTCTAATCTTGGAGGAGGTTAAATCAACCAAGGAATAGTTATGATAATCAATCACAAACGACTAGCTCATATTTTGAATACATTAAGGGAAATCCCTGACAGAATATTCTATTTAAATCAACCAAGGAGTAGTTAGGATAATCAATCACAAACGACTAGCCCATATTTTGAATACATTAAGGGAAATCCCTGACAGAATATTCTATATCACGTTCAAAATGAACAAATTAATATCCTAGAAGGACGTGTCCGGCCTAAGGAATTGGTCCGTCGACGAAGAGACCTAAGAGAACCTGCCGCCCGGAAGATGCTCTCCGACCCGCCGCGCACTGTGGAAATCCGAAGGTCCGGACGACAGGCCCTTGTTATGTAAGTCGCCACCCTCGCCTCCCACGCTCCAACCCTTCGGAATTGGCTGTGCCCGAAAATCTCTTTTCTCTTTTTGTATTTTAATATTTGTTAGTACCCCTGACCTACAGGTCCTCCGCTCCAGGCGAGGAAAAACCTTTTCTTAAGGTTCCTTATCATAAGCCGATAATTACAATTATTAAAGATGATAATGATGAGAATAATGTAACTATTGAGGAAATGTACATTTTATGTTATTTTTCATTTATTCAAAATTTTTGTGTATATTAATAACTTAATTGCCTATTTATTGAAAATTTGTTTGTACTACAAATAAGCATGAGAGGTAATTGAATAAAATATGTTAACGCTAACCTACCTTGTTAAGAACCTATTGTCAGGTTTGAGCAATTTCAGCTCCCGATCAGCTATTTGAAACAAGTTTGGTAACTATTTAAACTACACAGTAAATAATTGTTCTTCTAACTTAATCATTCCTACGTTTGATAAGTGACATAAATTTTTGATGCTGCAAATTAGACAGAGCAAAGAATTAAATATATTATTTTCTGTTTAACTAGTACAAAATTATTGTGCAGATTTAATCATTTCAGTTTCGAATAAGCTAACTTAATTTGTGAACAAATTTTGTAACTTTCTCAATTAGAAATTAGGTAGTAGAGAGAATTTAGTGTGGTATTAGTATAGTTAGTAGTTGTTCTACCAATGTTATGATTTCACTTCCACATCTGCAAACTTTCACAAGTTTTGTAACTTTTTGATACACAAATCTGGCTCTGCATTCATAGTCGAATTAATCTTTATCCTTCAAACAATACCACTTTACTTCCAGATTTGCAAGACAACCGAAAAAGGTTTTTTTTCTTCCAACTTTAATCGTAATTAACTGTTTAAACAGACTTAATCATCTCAGCTAAGCAAAACAATTTTGTAACTTTTTCTATTACAAACGACCTTTCTTAGTTGTTGATCACACAGCCATTTCAATTTCACCAAAATGAAACATGTTTTGTAATTTTCTCAATGAATAGGTATGTATGAAGTATGGCCCACATTCAATGTAAAGTTTACTTATTGGAGCACAAAGGGACGACATCGAACAGGGGGACGGGGCGAAATTAAAAAAAGAGCTGGAGAGCGAAACCCGTCGCCTACGGCATTTTTTGAATTATTTAAAAGGACGTCAAAGGGCCAGGGACTGTGATAGGTCCGATGAATATTTTAAACGGCGAAGGAGGGGGAGGATTTCGAGTCGTCTCGAGGTGGGAACGGGATAGACGCACTGGGTTTAATTATCCTACGGGATAAGGGGGATAGGGTTTTTTATAATTTTTTCATTAGGGGACATCGGGTGGAGATTTTAAATATTGAAGGGCGCTTTTAGGTTAATTCAGACTTGAAAGGAATTCACAGTTTTACACACTTTTCCTTCGGGAGTTTAGCCGGTAAAATCTGCCGTAAACGTAGTATGAACCGAACATAAGTTTAACATTTAATAATCTTGGATTAAGATGGATCGGCATAAAGCGAAAAGTTTGTCAGTCCAAGTTCTTTAATCCATGGAACCTGGCATGAAATAGCGGCCGCAAAATTCGCTCCTGCTGACCCTAATCCCGAACGTTATTACCCATTTTCCCCAGAGTCAAACATAATACGAATATATCTTTTATACCGTAAAAATGGAAAACGGTTTTATCAATCACCAAACTAATGAATAAAACTAAACTCCGCTGACACTAACGTCGCTGTCGAGGAGCCGAATCGATGATGCTCCGAAACTCTACGAAGTTATCGATAATTTACCCCAGAGGAGTTTTCGGTTGGCAGAAGCAACTTCGCGATCGCATTAATATTCTGATTTTTTGTTCTGGAAACTTTTAAGGTTCCAAACAAATGATGATGAGTTAAAGCACTCGGTCATAAGTTAACTCAGCTGTACTTACAGACATTGCTGAACGATTGAATGGGAGGAAGGGTAATTTGTTGGAGAGTCGTATTATCATCATTTATATCAGTGTAAGTAAAATCAGAAAACCCTATTTTTTATTACGTGAGGGGTAGTTTTATTTTCCCTTAACTCTTGGGCGAATTTTACTTGTCACTTTCGGGATCATGTATGCGTATCGTTTATCCCAGGATATTTGGAATAGCTTTCGGGCATTTTGGTTATTTTAATGTAGGCGCTATGAGATTTGCCTATGAATAAACATTCCTCAAAGGGACAATACAACACCAATAAGTGTACACTTAACGAAATAGTCCAAAACTAATATTTACTTTACCTGTTCGGTGGTCGTAGTTATGAGAGATATTGCGCATTTATATTCAAGAAATTCCAATTAAACCAGTTGTGAATATAGTCATTTTAGCTACATTTTTGAGAGAAATAAATATTTTTATTTATTCCTATACAGTGCAAGTTTCGAACTTGGAATAAATTCAGTAAATCAAAGAAATCTTTTCGTTGGAAATGTGCTCAGACAGGTCGATCAGGATTATGAATTGCGCTCTTTTTGATGTAAGAAAATGTAATAGAGCATGTATCAAATTTGAAATATGACGTCATCGACTATTTTTTTAAATGGGATTACTATTTTTTTATGATTTTTCTTAAAGGGTATATCAAGTTACAATCATTATCAAGTTATCAAATCAATTTTTACCCTGCTCGAATTATTTCACTGAGTATCTTTAAGAATAATCATATAAAATTAGTATTGCCCTTTAAAAACATAGTCTATGACGTCATATCTCAAATTCGGTACAAGTTGTGTAACATATTTTTACATTAAAAAGAGCGCAATTCACAGTACTAATCGATCTGTCCGAGCATATTTCCAACAAAAAACTCTGAGTTACTGGATTTTAGAGACTGGCACTGTATATCTATAAGGAGAAATTCGTAACACTAAAATTTAATTATATTCTCCGGAAGCGTTTTCACAGAAGTTGCACAAACTAAAACACGACTCTGAGTAAACATGAAAAATTGTTCAAAGGATTTTGATAAACCCTTTAAGAAAAAGCTTAAATTCCATATTTAGACCTGATCCCTTTAACACTTTTGGAGATATTGGCTGTCAAAGGCCGACGCACAGACAGACTTCCGAAAATATTGTAATGATTTCTGCACTACTTATTGGCCGTCGAAGGTATTGGAATAATCTCGATGTCTCTACCGACAGTCCGGCGTCGGCCGGTTCCGAGAATCAGTTAATAATTCGAGAAAAATCTGGAAGCAACACCCTTAGACTATAAAAATGCGACCGAGAGATAAGCGGACAGTCAGTCGAACGCACAGCTGTTCATGTGAAAGAGCCGACAAGTTGTAGTAAAAACTCATCGCATATAAATTTACGTTTAAATGAATTAGAATAAGTCCGTATAGTGTTAGTGTTAGTTAAATAAATTACGATTAATTAGTCATAGTTAGTGTTATTATTATTAAGAACCCATGAACGTAACAATATGTTTTTTCCATTCAAGAGTATCTAAAACTTTAAGAGAAGTTGAAATCTTCGTTTTCAATTTTGTTAGAGAGATCGCAATACTTTCCTCTCAACATAATTGAAATAAGGAAAATAAAAGTCCTTCAAAAACTCTTATTAAATCTGTAATGAAATTATCTACAAGCATTTGTAGTTCTATAGAATGATACAGTGCAGGAAGTGCAAATATAAAACGTAATATTAGTAGGGGATTAAATTCCTCGCCAAACTCCCTCCCTCCGCCATTTTATACACTTTCTTTAATTCAGTGGCTTGTCCCTTTCCAGTATCATATATTCGAGAGTTTTCCACCGACCACCGCCACTATTAATAGTTTCGCTTCCCCCACGTATGAATCACGGACTTTTCAACCCTCCGTACCCACAACAAGGGTGAAGCTAATTATATGGCGTCAGTCTAATCCAATGAAAAATCACCGAATGTTCCTCTCGTCGCGATAACATATGAAATTCTAATGCGCTGCCTCGGAGTAGGGCAAAAAATTAATTTTTTCGAATCGTAATAAACTCCGGGAGATTTTTAAAATTGCGTTATCCGAAGTGGGAAGTTCGTAACTTCGCCTGGAAAGGAAATCCTATTCTCAAGGAAAGTTAGTAGAGAAAAGGATTTTTTTAAAACTTATTAAACAAAATTTACGAACTGTCATGAAAGTTACAACTGGCGGGCGATTTTCTCATAACTGTAGCTTCTTGGATAATACGCCTTGAGCTTCGTGGATTTACCGGCTTGCAAAATGAAACTGACTACTTTAGAAACGTATATTTGCACTTTACAAGTACGCAACTAATAATGTATAATTTTGTTTTACCGTCTCACTTCTTTTTCCTCCTGGATCTATCGACTAACGGATGATAATTACGACCCAACGATTATCAGGAGAATATAAAATCCGCAAAGCGTCATAAGGGTAGGTGGCAAGGGTTGGTAACACAGGGGATTGGCTACTGAAAAATTTGCCGATTGCGTCTGAACCCAATTGGGCATCGGTTTTATTATCCGGGGCGATAAAATACGGTTATACCATCATTTATCCCGACTAAGGTCCTGGAGGATACAAAGGGTATCTTACGTAAGGCAAGATTTTATCTGGCCGTATTTGTAATTAAATGGTTAACATCAATTAGGTAATTATGGTTCGTATAGGGTCCGAGGGCCTATTAGACCTGGGGGAGAGGTAAATATGCCAAGTTATTAAATTTTCATAAATTTATATGTACTTATATTGAAAGGGAAAATGAAATAAGCTAACTAGGAAATTCCCACGTGAGAGTTGCATGTCCATATTTTACTCTTGTCCACTATTTCTTGCATTTAATTGCTATATGAATGTTTTATTCATTTGAATTATTTATTAACTGTAATAAATAGAGATAATCGACCAGTTACTATGAATAAATTAATACTAGAATGATTACATCAGCTTAATTACACTTTTTTGGGAAATTATGAAATTTTCACGCTAACGCCAATGTTCAATCACCATTTCCTTTGAAATCCGTAACTTATCACAATTAAATTACACAAAAGGCACCAAATACATACTAACCCATTTTTTTTGAGAATTAATGAAATGTTGTTTTATACCAAACCGTTCATACATCAAAACCAAATGACTCGTCGGCGATTGCGAATATTACAATTTTTCTCTCTTCATAATTAATTTTCAACAATTAAACCGCTCACGTTTAACAGGAAACAACGCACACGTGTGTAATTAATTAATGTTCGAATAAATCTACGGGAAAATTTTTAACGGGTAAAATAATACTAGAGCTCGTTATTCATTGTCAATTCCGCACGGTCGGGACTTTCCTGTGGGAAATCGTGACCTTTCGACTCACGGAAAGTGTAAAATCGGTAAGAGTCGAATCCATTTTAGAACCGTTAAAAATTTTACTGTATAATAATTATCTAATGCAAGAGATCCTGAAACTGAGACTAAATTAGACTTACTTAACTAAGGCAGGTTACATTGGTTGTGGTGATGAAACGTGCATTGAACTTGTGTAATGGTCTTGGATAATCACAATAGATGTTGCACTCCGTGTGAATATATAGTACGGTGTATTGATTTAGCGAGGCACATTTCTAAATAATTAATTATTTCGTGTTTATGACAATTAACTCTGTTTTAGTAATTAATGGTGGGAGCATTAATAAGGACTTTGCTTGTTGTTTCAGAGTATAACTACCATGCAGATGATGAGGTGGAAATTTGCTATTGACTGAATTACAATTCATTATTGAATTTATTTCT
The DNA here is from genome assembly GCA_963576515.1 of Cryptocephalus primarius. Taxonomy (NCBI): domain Eukaryota; kingdom Metazoa; phylum Arthropoda; class Insecta; order Coleoptera; family Chrysomelidae; genus Cryptocephalus; species Cryptocephalus primarius. Next base: position 7,435,153 of record OY754948.1, read on the forward strand.
CACTTGTATTCATTGAGACAAATTAATTTCCAATTATATCACAATACTATCCAATAGCACTTCAGATTTCGTTAAAATGAATCAGAGGAAGGACAGTAATTTAATTTTTTCTCAATTCGTTGGGTTAGCCTTAGAAGCACAAATGGTTTTTGTGATGTGGATATGTCTCGATCCAAAATAAGTCCAACAGCTATTGTATCAACGCCAATGCGCGTAAACCGCTTTTACAAGAGAGGGCAACTTGCCTTGTTCCCTTTTCTAAAGGAAATCAATAATGAACACTTTTATTTTTTTTCTGTAAGAAATACTACATTAGTACTTAGGTAATGAGTAGTTGGATAATAAATTAATTTTCTATTTTGAACCAATTAATTTTCGTAAATGAAATCAAGCGTATAATTAATTTTAACCCTTAATCTCAATGAAATGTAATTAAATAAAAATGATCCTTCGGTCTAGAATTTCAGCAGCGACCCTGCCACATTTCGAAATCAGTATTGTTCGGTGTAATCTATGCAAAATCGAAGTAAATTGACACCACCAAACGTTCACGGAGTGCTCGTTTTGTTACCGCCACTTCCCCCGTAATTCCTCAACTCAATCTCGCCCTTTCCTCATTTTCAGCGCAACAATAACCCGAAGTCTCCCTGACCTAAATCGGTACGCGTTTCAGATCGTTTATCGCGAAGCCAACCAAATAACCATTCCGACGTGGAAGCCCGCCATTTCCATATAAGTCGATCCTAATCCTTATCCTTTGAAGGTACACATCGGACCGGATGAATTTACTTTTCCCATCCCCCGTCGAGTAATTGCTTTTAATTACGAACAGAGATGGAATGCCCCGGAGTAATTACAATATTCGTGGAACTCGATATTCCTGTGGGTTCGAAGGATATTCCCGGTATGTAACTAGATGAATGTACTATTATGGAGATGTATTGGTTTTGCCGGTAGTCACCTTGAATTACCATTAGAGGATAGGGATTGAGTAGATAGGCATAACTACCACTGTACTAGGTGTGAATGAATTTCATAAATTTTTAAGAACAATCAAGGCATCCAACTATTTTCCAGGTTTTACTACCCTGCTTTCCATCATTAGAAGACAACCGGATGTAAAGGTTGGAAACTTTTATCTGCAATGTAAACTCGTTGCTGCTTTAAACTTATGTGAATGATCCACCTTGAATATCGAACCATACATGTTAAAAGTGTTCATAGTAAGGAAACTCTAAGGTTCTTCCAGTAAGAGTTGGTCCAGTTAACAAACAAAAGAGTTAACCGACTTTATACCGAGCGCATTTAAAAAATACGTTTTTACCCTATGCAAAAGCAGAGTATTCATGTACCGTTTAACCTTCCCCCCGTATATTTGGTGCGGAAAAATGTTGTTAGTCGCTACAATACATGCCCATATGAGCAATTCCATGTCAACCGTCGTGAAGTTGGCGGGTCATATACTTTTTTCCAGCCAAAACTATTTCATTGTATTGAAGGTTTAATTACAAGTATTTACTCAAATTTTCAGCCCAAAATATTAGACCTAGCGTTTTTTACAGCCAATTTTCCGATTTTTGGCGTTTTCTTCTTTTGACGCCAAATTTTCTTCAAAATGTTATCAGAGCCACATCGCATGCTGAAAAAATTTGACAGCACATGTAATCGATGTAAAATTTTCCAAGGAATCCATTTCCGCCCTCAGAATTGGCCTAAAATTCTTCCATTTGCGAGAAATTAAAAAAAAAACACATTTTTTAAACTTGCTCTAACTCGCGTGAATAAATTTTTGCATTTTTAGTGTACTTCTGGGTACTTTCAACTTTCCTGTGTGCATTTTGGTTTGAAGTGCCAAAACAGGCGAAAAATGGCCAAATCAGCCTGAAATGGTGAATTATGCCTGAGAAAAAAGTGGCAAAAGTTGGAAATTTTCCTGTGGATATCCGATTCAAGCCTCATCGATGAACTCAGATCATTCTCATTGAATACCAGACCATCTGGATGTCCAGCATTGTGATATTAATGCAAAAATTGCAGTACTAAAGGTAGTGAATTGTGATTGTAAGTGGAGAGTCAGCACCAGTAAACGCAACATGTTAATTCTTTGATTACAATACGAAGATATACTTTTATTTTCTAATGCAAAATATATTCTTCGTATTGTTATTTGTCTTCTTCTTTAGTCTTACTTGCTATAAAAAAAATTTTGCCTCTTATTATTGATTCCCTCAAGAATTTTGTTCGCATTCATGTAAAATATGCCACAAAATGTAAATTATTACGATGGCAACTCTCATTTATTTCTAATAAATGATCGCCACATGTACCTCACCCTCTACCAATATTTTGCTACCTTGATGGAATTTCGAGGTTTTTATAATCTCCATGGATCAGTAGTCCCTATGATTTCTGGGGTTTTATACATTAGATTTTGGGAATAACAGTTTTTCAATTTTATGATTTGCAACAGAAAAAGCTAAGATACAAATTAAAGTTATTTACAATTAAATTCTAACCTAACTTTATATCACTAACTTGATAATAAGTAAATTACACTTCTATACACAGAAAGTGTTATATTTTTGATCGTATGCATGCTTCAAACTTAAAACCAGTTTACAGCTAATTTGCTTTCTACGAACACCAGAATTTTAACGAATGGTTTACGACTTGACATGCGCGAACACTTTTCCCGAAATGCGCTTGCATCGACAGTTCTGACAGTTTCTGACTTCCATTGCATGAACGAAACTATTATTAACCTCTCAGAAAATCCTCCTGAAAAGTTTAGGCTGTTTCAATATTTGATGCAATGATACTGTTGAATAGAACCGACATTTATGATTTTAATAATTTACTCACGAAGTCCCATGTCCGAGTAACTTTTCCCATAAACGCGACTGGCAACAATAATAATTCAGTTGTCGAAACTTTCTGTTTAGATTGCTGGGATTGAATAATGAATGGGGAACGAAGGGCGCGACGTCGCGCGTTGATAATTATGAATTATTACGCAAGTGGACGTTAAAACTTTGTTCATTAAATTATCGAAGAGAGTGTTTTCGGTGCATAGACACGTTACCGACGCAATTAATCTAATAGAGCTCCTTACGATGGAACAAGTCGAGACTGGAGGAAATCAGGAAGTGATGATTAATCATTTCAATCGTAATTAAAAATTTCAATACACCAGTTTGAAATGAAAAGATGTGCTCTATGTAATAACTACGTGCAAAATATCTATAATGACTTAGGACTCTACTTGGACAAATTGTTTCAAAAAGTAACGTTGTAGCTGGTGTTCAAAAGCTCCAAAACCAAATAAGAAGGAGAAGCAGGCATACATCTACGAAAATAAGCCAGAGACAAGACTCTCACTGAGCAAGAGTAAATATGCAACTGAGCTATAATTGCAATATGCAAAAGTGCAATTCTGCCTAGATGTTCTAGGCAGAAATTTCTGCAATACGTCAACACTCAATGAAGACATTAGGGCAAGACCATAATGAAAAGAACAGTTGCAAAACTGACTTGGGTAGCAGGTCACAGTGGGCACCTGGGTATCGAAAGAACTGAGGCAGAAGCCAGGGAAGAGCCTCAAGGAATTGCTGCGACCCAAAACTCTCTTGCGGAAACTCAAAGGTAACCTTTAGGTCACACGTAAGTCAAAGTTTGCTTAAAAAATTTCAATACTGGTGGATTAACTCACAGATAGACACAGGCTAAATTGGTCCTTAAAGGACCGACGCCAAAAGTAACAGAGTATCTACTAAGCCAGAGTAGAAGGTGGAATAATGGCCAATCGCTTTCAAATCTATTTTGTAGGAAATTTCAAGGGCTTCAAATACAGTGATTATGGTTCAAAAACTTCGTGGTTATAGAAGAGACTGTAAATTTAACGATTATAACGACTTAAACCCCTTCTGAATCAGAAACTTCAGAGACTGTAAATTTTATGATTTTAACGAGTAAACCCCTTCTGAATCAGGGTTTAAAATACCCCAGATATTTCAGTAAATTATTAAATTCTTGGTTAATCGTTAAGCTATAGTCTGGAAAATATACAACAGTTCAGATTTTTTTTTGATACTTGCTGAATTCCCTTCAAAAAGAAATTTATGGAACAGAATGTCTCGGCGAGATTCATGAAAAATTTCTGGATATTAATTATAATTTTCTTAGATCACCTAAAGAATTGTCATTAGATCTTTAGATCAACTAGATTTGGTGTTCTTTTTAAACATTTAATCATAACTGCTTTAAGTCTTCAAATAAGTAACGTTGCACGCAAAAGTATTTTACAGTTTTGATTTATAATCCTAAAATAACAACAAATTTACTAAATGCAACGTTACATTTTTAGTATTAAAATAATTTGTGAAAGTAGTTATGAGAAACAAGTACCTAGTAAAATTAAGTGTCTAATGGCCTTAATCAATCAAAATGAAAATACCATTTAACTAAACAACAAGAAAATATTTCGGTTTATGATGCAGAGGGCTCTGATCGTGGGCTAGTAAGTTCAACATTGTATTAAACCACCGCAAGGTGATACGTTGCATGTATTATCTATAATTTAGTAACTAGTATGTTGTTTGTATTACATAAAGCTTTAAATCAAACATTGCAATAAATCAGTCTAGATAAAACTTTAAGATAAAACGTTTGCACAACAGTTATTACACACGATCGAAAATGCCATATAGCATACCTTCATGAAAGAGTTAATGAACATTTGAAAGTACTCTTGAAAGGAATGTTATAAAGCGAGGCATCGTAACAAATTAGTACATCTCTGCATCTTACTTACACCCTCTGCTGCAATCACAGATGAGACGAAGACTACTGTATAGCTATATTGACCAATAACACCTGCGGGGTGGGTCCCAACCCTATTTTTCCATATATTAGACGAAACGGTTTAGACCTAATGGCATATCGAATTTGCTTGAGAAATTATGCAAAGGTTACCAATCATCTGATTAATTATTGTAACTCTTTGTTGACGTATTGTGATAAAATTACCAAATAACGCTTTCTCAACGGCTGTTGATTCATGTGTTATCTAAACCATCGCATCTATTTAAACATGTCTAGGAAAATGTGCTTGTAACATATCGAAAATGGGTCTCACACGTACGCTTCTCATCCTTTCTCTCTTAATTTTGACAGTACGTGGACTGTCAGATGAAGCAGAATGGAGCAAATTTAAGGTAAGTTGCTAGTATACAAACACTCAATTTTCCCTATTATGATATTACGGTTAAATTAAGTTTAATTGATGTTATAGTTCCTTAAGACGGCTTTTGAGCGTTACTTGATGATAAAGTAGGGCAGTTCATTGTTCTTCCCAAATCAGGTACCAAATTTAGATTTAATGTTTACAACCATGAAACAAGTGCTTTTCTACGCACTCACTTCTATACTAAAGACAGGACTTTTAGGCAAGCAAGATGCTTAAAAAGGTTGTTTTAGAAAGAAATAGTGAAACTGACTGAAAATTTAAATAAAACGTAAAAAGAGTTTTGCAGACCATAAAATCTGTTCTGAAACGAGTTTTATACATTGTCAATATCCTTTTGGCCTTTAACCTTAGCAGTTTGTTCTATGGATTTTCTGACATCATTAGAACCGTTCATACACTTAGTTAATTCAAAACCGCGAGTTATTGTATGGGGTACAATGATGTAAAAGATATACTTGCATATGAGTAATTAAGTAGGCATCTATTTGCAATTCATTACTTACAAGGAAAAATATTCAACCATGTGATTATTCAATCTCTCATAATCATTGTTAATGGGTTTTAAGTAAATTTACGGTGATAAATACATTGTAATGAACACCAAGCAACACCTACAAGTCAGTTGTGTTGTGATATTTCTATCAGTGTAATTTTTATACATTTTACCGCTGGTAGTGTTGGGCATTTTGTGTTTTACAATGACCACTTGTAACACTTTACTGGAAGATGAATAAACCGGGCCTAAGGTAAATAAACGCAAAATGAGTTACTGGTTCCAGTAAACTTGTTGGCCAAGTGACTACTTGACACTTTAGTGGAAGATGGATAAACCGAGTATAAGATGAATAAACGAAAAATGAGTTACTGGTTCCGATAAACTTATTGGCCAAGTAGCTATTTGACACTTTACTGGAAGATGAATAAACCGGGCCTAATTCGTCCATTATATTGGAAATTACTCATCAGCATAAAATTTCGGAGAATTGTCGTCAATACGAAGAATTTTCTGCTAAAACAGTTGTCTGTTCAAAGAATTGTCCATTCGAAAAACTGTCATTTTTAAGAAATGTTTTCGAAGAACTGTCAGTACCTCTACCCTTCTTTCCTTGATTGCAGGCGACGTATGGGAGGACTTACGTTGCCGAAGAAGACCGAATCCGTTTCGAGATCTTCCGAGAGAACCTGCGGATGATCAGAGAGCACAACGAGAAGTTCGAGGCGGGAGCGACCACCTGCAGGCTCGGTATAAACAAGTTCGCTGACTTCTCGCGGGAAGAACTTGGGACACCATCTAATAACACTAACCCGAAGCAGATATACAACGAAAACGACTGTCGCAGCAACGGTCAAGCCTTACCCGATCAGTTCGACTGGAGGACTCTGAACGCGGTGACCGAAGTCAAAGACCAGCTCGACCATTACGAAAGGTACAGTTGGGCTTTCGCAGTCGTAAGTGCAACGTAACGCTGTTTACCGCCCAGATTGGACAGTCGAATCGATTTCAGGTGGCGGCGCTGGAGACCCAGGTTTACCTAGCGATCAAAACGTTAGTGCCTTTGAGCGTCCAGCAGCTCATCGATTGCATCGCGCCACCGGCGGATTTCTCGGACATGGACCGTGTCTATATCTACGTCATGAAGATGGGGATTCTGACCGAGGATGAGTACCCTTATACGAACTCTGTAGGGAGCTGCCGTCAGAACGGAACCGGGATCTTTGTTAACATGATGAGTGACTTGGGGGGAGAATGCTGGATTAAGGAGTCGATTGGTGGGTGGCATTTTTTTTCCATTTACTCACACACACACCCAACCATTACCAATTAAAATTTCTTTACAGTCTTCTACGGTCCAGTGGCCACCACCATTGACGCTTCGCGGCTTCACAACTACGAAAGCGGTATAGTGGACGGCACCATGTGCAGCAACGACGAGACCGTCTTGAACCACACAGTTTTGATAGTTGGTTATGGCAATGATAATGGTAAAGAATATTGGATAGCGAGGAATTCTTGGGGTGCAGATTGGGGCGAGGACGGTTACTTCAGGATTGCCAAATGGGGCAACACCTGCGGGGTGGGTGCCAACCCCACTCTTCCATACATCGATCGTGATAAGTTCAATATCGGCGCAGATAACACGTAAAACATCTGTCGCGATAAGTGAATAAAGTGGGATGATTAAAGGATAATTTCTTTTAAATGCTTTTAAAATGTAATAAAGCCTTTTCTGCTAGTAATTTAGGGGCACATTTTACTTTTTACGGAGGAGGGTGCAGGTTATAATATATAACCGTATCATATACATATGTTCGTCATTTCGAAGCTGAACAGATTTGGGTATGCAAGAAAATCACCATGCTAGATAACATAGAAGCCAGGTTATATAACCTATATTGCCAACTTGCTTCATCTACGAGAAAAACCGTTTGAAAAATTAAATGTCACTTTACAATCCGAAAAAAAAGCCTTTTTAGATTTATGGCGCAGATCTCTGAACATGAGTTATTCTAGTAAGTCCAACATTGTAATAAGCTGCCCTTAGATAAGACTAACAACTATATCGAACAAATACTTTAAGAAATTGCATCCGATCACTGATGTCTACAACAAATTAGGATACTTATCTTACCTGCAACGTCATAAAATACCCACCTATTGCATGCGATGTTGTCAAGATATTTAGGAAGCCTGAACTTTAATCATTTTGTACATACTTATGGATATGTACCGGAAATCTGTACTAAATTCATCCAAAATTCGTCAACTTTGTAATTACTGACTAGGGAATACCAGTTCGTGATATTTTATCTTGGCGAAGCTAAAATTATTTTGATCATCTAGAATAGGTAGTATAAATTTATTTAATGTAAGATTAAATTGTTGGAACTGGGAAAGGGGACCTCTACTTAGCTAACGAAATTTTTTTGATATATTACAAAATGAAAATTATGCTGCTCAGCAAGAAATACGAGAAGGTGTAGAAATAGTGGTAAAACTTGAAGTTTCATAGAAAAAAATATATAAATTCTCTAAAAGAAACAACGTAAATAATATACTCTTAATATATGACTTAAAACAAAACCCTCAAAAAGAAACAACAATGACAAAATAAAATAAGTAATTGAACTTCTAACAATCTGTTAAACATTGTTATACCAAAAATAAATACCCATTATAAATTAAATAAAAAATAATCAACAAACTGAAACACAAATTAGGGGAGGGTAAGGCAATGGGGTCAATGTATTGACTTCCAAGAGTTTCAAAGTAAATTTGTTTGTAGCCACTTAAAAGTACACTCCTCGACCATTTGGATTTGCGAAATGATCCGATGATCATTAATGATTGATGAAATGATATTCATTTTTCCATTAAATCTTCAATAAATCGTTTCCTAAAAGTTTTTGGGAAATTTCAGCTATAAGAATTGAAATAAAAGTATTCGCCAATTTATCGTATCACCACTGTCAAAATTATTACACCCGTCCAATATTTATTATCTCACAGCTGTCTCCAAAGTAAAGGTTGCTGCATAAACGTATTGTAATATTGCTGACTTTTCCACGTGTTCTACTACTAATTCAATCATTTATACAACCACTTGTGTGTCGATAAAATAGGTCCTTTCAAAAGGACCATGGAAAGGACATTTGTCAAGCTATGGAGTTTTCTCTGGGTTCGCTGAACCGATTTTAATAAATTTTGGTGCGTTTCGTTTAGAGCCATGTGGCAATTTTTGTCAAAAAAATTGTACAGAAACAAGTCAACTTTTTGTCGATTTTTTGCTACCTGTAGTAAACTACTATAGAAGAAACCTTCATTTTCAAGATGATTCGGGATTTTTCTGATTCAGTTTTGACAATCCTGAAATAAACTCTCTGTCGTGGGAAAAGAATTTTTCGAGGATTCACCTTTGGCGCCCTTTTTAAATTAGCAATCAGCGATATAATTGGTCACATATTTATAAGATTTTTTCCATTTCTTTTTTCCATTATATATTACAAATTTATGTAAAAATTAACACTTACGTTCAAGCTTTACTTTCTATCAGAACTTCATAAAAACAACATTAAAATCCAATAATTATGTGGCACGAAGATGTATGTGTGTATGTGACGGTCGCCGCACGGTCGCACATGTAATAAGTAAAATTAAAGCATACTGCTACCTTAAGTGCCATTATCTTATCTGAAGTGCTGAATTACTTTCTGTCGACTGTTTACTTCAAAACTGTTCACCAAAAATGAATTCAATTCGAACGCTCTTGATCTTCAATTCGATACTTTTAACAATTACTGCCCATTTAGACGAGGCCGAGTGGAGTAAATTCAAAGTAAGCAAAACTACACAGTTACAGTACAAATAATAGTATAATGGGGTGGTAGTAGTAGTTTGGGTACTTCAAATGATCATCAAATGTCATGGTCACACTACGCACGAAGTCTTTAATTTCTGTTTCAACCACAGCTCAAGTATGGAAGATCATACGATCTACGAGAAGACAAACTGCGATTCGACATTTTCCAAAACAACCTGAAGAAAATCCAGGAACACAACCTCAGGTACAAGAATGGGAATACCTCTTATAGACTCGGGATCAACAAGTTTTCCGACGTCTCACCGAAAGAACTTGGTACGTCACATCACAGCTTCATCAGAAACAATCGTACCGATGCAGAAGATCAGTACTACGACACTACTGATTGTTACTACTGGAAGACCGATCAGGAGATACCTGACACGTTCGATTGGAGGGCGCTGAACGCAGTGACCAGCGTCAAAGATGAGCGTCACTATCACGACGAGTACGGTTGGGCGTTTGCCATCGTAAGTCAATTACCACGGGTCGTAGAGGGTGTGTGATTCACTCACGCAATATCTACTAGAATGCAGTACATGAAATACTATAAGTACTGAAATTTGAATCGGTACCAATGTTGAACCAGCTATTTTTGACGGAACCAATTTCAAATATAGTGAACCTTAAACTTTTTGAAATACGAATTCAGTACTTCTAACTGGAACTTCCACAAGGATTTTCCATTGATGGATGTAAAACTGGATTTCCTTTTAGGCTGGGGCTCTGGAAACTCAACTCTACCTCGCAATCAAATCCCTCTTGCCGCTGAGCGCCCAACAACTGATCGAGTGTTTCGATGCCGACGATCCCGCTTACTATTGGGGAAGCTTCATTGATTCCGTCTACAAGTATGTCGTAGTGGAGGGGATCATGACGGAATCGGAATATCCTTACACGAATTCCATAGGGCAATGCCATCAGAACGAATCAGGTATCTACCTGGACTGGCTGTCCGTCATGTTCAGCGAGTGTGGAATCAAACAATCAGTGGGTGAGTACTGAAACCCCCGTGGTCGTTTTGGTTCAAATTTTGAAACGAATAGAAAAAGTTCCCAAAAAATATTTGAAATTTCTGTCGATTTTCCAGTGGTCTACGGTCCTGTCACCACCACTATAGACGCCTCGCAGCTTTACAATTACGAAAGCGGTATAGTCGATGACAGCATGTGCAGCAACGACGACAGCGACCTAACCCACACGGTTTTAATTGTGGGTTACGGCAATGAAGACGGCATAGAATATTGGATAGTGAAGAACTCCTGGGGCGTCGATTGGGGCGAAGACGGCTACTTCAGGATAGCCAGATTAGCCAATAACACCTGCGGGGTGGGTTCTAACCCTACATTTCCGTATATTCAACGGGACGGTGTGGACCCTGACAATATGTCGATTTAACTCGAGAAATTATGTATTGCTTACCAAATAACCGATTATTTGTTGTAACGCATTTTCAAGTGTTGTTGATCGATATGTTATCTGAATGATTCGATTTAATTTAAACACGTCTAGGAAAATGTACTGATTATACGTCGAATATGAACTCAAAGCATACGCTACCCATCTTTTATTTTCTAATTTTGTCAGTGCGCGGATTGTCAGATGAGGCAGAATGGAGCAAATTTAAGGTAAGTCGTGACACTATCCAAACGAGCAATCAATTCTAAGGGTAGAAACGTCACCTTTAGATTAAGTTTAACTTAGCTAAAGTATCTTAACGCGCCATTTTAACGTTATTAAATATATGAAGTAGTTCAATTGAATGTCCATACAATTGTTTCGGAACTGATCACAAAATCACAACATGTTTTGAACAATAGGTCGTGTTATGTTAAAAATTTTGAAATAGTGACTCATTCATCTCCGTTTGAAAACGTGTTCAAGCATATTACCCCGCCCTAATTAGGCGGGGTCATCTCAAAAGCGTTTCTGCATCTTCCCATTTCTAGCTGGCTTTAAAAGTTGAGTTGCTTATTAACCCCGGTTGTAGAGACAAATCCATTACAACTTAAAACATTTAATTGAGGGAGCCCAGGGTTAGTCTCAAATTTCCTGAGAAAAATTCTTGACTCTACGATACCTTTCGAAAAGAGAATATTTGTTTTGTGGACCTAGCCCATTATTATTGTCAGTAATAAGCTACACTAGCTAGCGAAACCACTCTTCAACCCAATTTCTAAATACTTTAGGATTCCTGATTATTCAATAATTTCCCTGATTGCAGGCGACGTACGGGAGGACTTACGACGCCGAAGAGGATCGGTTCCGGTTCGAAATCTTCCGAGAGAACCTGCGGGAGATCCTGGAGCACAACGAGATGTTCGAAGCGGGAGCGACGACCTGCAGGCTCGGGATAAACAAGTTCGCTGACTTCTCGCGGGAAGAGCTCGGGATACCTTATCACGTCGGTAAAACGGAGGAGAGCAACGAGGGACTCACATACGATCAACAGGACTGTTACAACACCGATCGAGCCATACCCGATGAGTTCGACTGGAGGACTCTGAACGCGGTGACCGAAGTCAAAGACCAGCGCGACCATTACGAAGGGTACAGTTGGGCTTTCGCAGTTGTAAGTGCGCAGTAAACGCGGTTTTACCGTTCAGATGGGACAATGGAATCGGTTTCAGGTCGCGGCGCTGGAAACCCAGGTTTACCTGGCCATCAAAACGTTAGTGCCGTTAAGCGCACAGCAGCTGATCGATTGCATCGAACTACCCCTGGTCTTCTGGGGCACCTTCATGGATTACGTCTATACCTACGTGATGAAGATGGGAATTCTGACCGAGGACGAGTACCCTTACACCAACTCCGTGGAGAGCTGTCGTCAGAACGAGACTGGGATATATATTAACATGCTAACGGACATGTTTGGTGAATGCGGGATCAAGGAGTCTGTTGGTGAGTGGAAGATTGGTAGTAGGAAGTAGTAGTAGATTTTTAAGTACTATTTATGCGATTACTGAAGTTGGGATTTGCAGGTCAAATGTACTTTTTAATTTTTTCGCCTTAGAAAGGTGGGCAGAATTAAACGGTTTTTAATTAAATGGGTTTAGTGATTCTCAATTTGCCGTCGAAATCGTATTTTTATTTTTAAGAAACTAGTTTTGCAGCATCAGAGTTCATTATCTGATCTTCCCTTTCTCTAAAAAGTAATTTAAATGAAAGTTAAATATGGATGCTAGTTCAATTTTTCCGCCATATCGGTGAAGAAATTAGTTCCTGCCACCCGAATATGCGTCGCTGTCATCGGAATCAATGTCAAGCAAGAGACGAAAGAATGCAAGTAAAAAAATAGAAAAAATTGCACCAAATTTCAAAAATATTCCCAAATTCTGAAAAAAAGCGATGAAAAATGCCCCTACTGTAAATATACAAAGCAAAATATTTTAAATAAATAATAATTAGGAGACATATTGAATTAGGAAAGTACTGTATATAGATAAAAAATATTTTTTTAATACATACTGTAGCGGCCTGTCATACCTTTGTAACAGTATTTTCAAATTTTTATTTCGGGTAAAATTCTCTCCTTTCGATGACCCTCGACACTTAACAACGACAATAAAACGACTTGAATTCACTGATACAGACGACTAGGTGACCCTTTCGATTTTTCCAAAAAAAAAAGAGATCACCATAACAACATAATCACAAACGTCAGTTTTCTGCGAATTCGACAAGGGATGAAAAGGGGTGAGAGAACTTCGGGCCATTCCCCACCAAAATACCATATTTGACAATTTATTAGAAAATGTAATATAGTTACATATGTATTGCATATTATGTTGTTATGTAGAAATAGGCAAAGTGAAAGAATTGTTAATACAATGTACAATAACAATTTTCATTCATTAACGTTGGCAAGAAAACATCTATATTAATATGTTTTCAAGATTCTCCATAAGGAAACCGTAAACATATGTTTAAAAATAGAAAATGTTCGTTCTACATCTACGAAAGTAAGAGGGATACTATTTTAATGTGTACACTATTCTGTTTTATAATAAATTCACAGTTACAATCGCTCATAAACATCCATGCAACATTTTACAAAAGAGAAAATTCTTGGTTAGAGCGTAGAGAGTATAACTGATTTTATAGTATTTCTAGACGCTTTTTACAATATATTTCAAAACAATTTAATGATTGAATTATCTTCATCAGAGCCATAGATTTCTAAGACTAGCATTTCTAAACTATTTGTGTTCTGTGGTATAAACCCTACATGTGCAAAGGTATTTCAATTATACGATGGTATAAGTATTGATATTGCGTATTAATATATTAACATGACGTCAAAAAACGTTATAATAACTCCTATAACAAAATTATCGATCTAAAAAATTGTACAAATGAAGATTTTTCGATAAATTTCGCAAAATTCATTTGTAATATTTTAAGATATTTTTGCAAATAACTTTAAAATCGTCACGACTTGAATTGCCACTGTAACAAATATCCTCTAAAGTATAAATGGTTTAGAATTCATTAACAAATGTGCAAAGAAAATTTCATAATTGTAATTTATGGGAATCATAAAGTTATCAGCGTCTCAGATGTGGGACGTTTTGGTTGAATTTTACATGGGAGGTCCATGGTTGGAATACTATGATTCTGGCTAAACGTATTTCAGATGTTAGAATTTTATTATTTCATATATTAAACTTATATACAAAAAAAACTTTTAAATGATAGCTGTAATCGTCCTTTCACCTTTCAATTCGTGGTCATGATATTCAAATATTCAAAAACATGATCCACCATAACGTGCATTTTCTGCTAGTAAATTCTTTGTAAAATTATTCTAGAGTCTACATCATAAACGTTTGCCTATACGCCATGTCCAAATTTACTTGAAATATAAATTTTGTCACTATGTAAAATTTAACAGCAGGTTGTTTTCCATTATTCTCACTTCCATTACAGAAAAACGGTGTATGACAGTTCCCAGCGAGACAACAAAAAGTATACCAATTCCCCGCACAATGAATGTGGGACACATTGTTAGTTCCCCGCGCTACCTGCCGGGGATCCAAAGGGTCGCGACCATAAACATACCAGAAAAGAAATCCCGAGGAAGAAATATATTACCATGAATATAACTCCAACGTGTGCAAATGATTTTCTCAAAATATATCTAAAATCTTATTAATAATATTAACAAGTTGAACTGGCCTGGGTACATTAGGTTAGGTTAAAAAATATGTCCCTTAATTGTTATAATCTGAAAGGCAGGTAAGCGATAGCAAAGATCATTGGCGGATTCCCTGCAGGTAGCTCGCGCGGAACTGGCACACATACCCCTGCGGTCTCTGCAGGGAATTGGAACATATTTGTGAGGATACATTTTTATGGCATAGTTTTTAAACAAATATAAATAAACAAAAATGTTTATTATATCTACAACACTTATTTTTGTAAGGTAATAAGGTGATATTATCGCAGCATGTGTAATAAGACGAACTTAAGTTATGTTACAATGTGTTAGAAAGACTATTTAAGTTATGTTAGAAATTATAACGCAGCTTTTCCTTTTTATTCCTTACAAACATTATTAGTCTAAATTTTTTTTCAGTCGTCTACGGTCCTGTGACAACCACCATAGACGCATTGCGGCTCCATAACTACGAAAGTGGTATAGTCGATAGCACTTTGTGCAGTAACGACCAGACCATATTGAACCACACGGTTTTGATAGTTGGTTACGGCAATGCCAATGGTGTACGGTATTGGATAGCGAGAAATTCTTGGGGTCCAGATTGGGGCGAGGACGGCTACTTCAGAATAGCCAGATTGGCAAATAATACCTGCGGTGTTGGTTCTAGACCCAGTTTTCCTTACATAACTCGCGATAACTTTAACGTCAGCAGCACGTAGGAAATACGTCGGGAAGCGATTAAAGGAAAACGCTTTGTTTCTACAACTGGTTTTGAAATTTAATTAAGCGCTTTCCTTTACGTTATCCAGGGGAATAATTTATTTTTAAGGTCACTGGGTCGGATGTAGGATGAAGTCACTAGAATAAATAATCCAAAGGAATAAAATATGTGCTCAACTGTCCCTCGGGAGAAATTAAATTTTATCACTTCAATGATGAACAGGTTTGGTTATTTCACCTCGCTGGATAACGTGTGCATATTATAACACATATTGTCGCCTTTGTTGCCAGGTAAAACTTTGTTCTTTCACGTTCAAGACAGTAATAAATTATTATAATTATCGATTTTCCTTAAGATAAAACCTTCCTACATCAGATAAGAGAATATTTTCTTATTAATCCCCATTCAGGAAATAAATTTCCCGATATTAAATTAAACTCTCGCGTGTTCGAGGTGGTTATAATATTAAGATTTGGATCCTTAAGTTCGCTGGTGGAAAGTAGGTGTAATTATGTTAATAAAAGTTTATACAATCCGCTTTATAACTGTATTCGACGATTTGCCCTGAATCGTTAGGCTTTAGCTTTGAATATACTCTTTTGAAAATAGTGGTAAAGGAGAAAATCCCTGGGGTACGAGAATTAACTCCCGTGGTTGAACGGTCGGAGAATTGTCCGAAAAATTGATCCCCTCGATTTAGAATCTATTCTTGCCCATGGTTACTCAAAACAATCCCATTGGGAGGTCTTTTTGAAGGAAGTGGAAGAAAGGGAAGTTAATTACTCTATAATACTAGTGTACTGCGTAATATTCTTAACGTTACAGATAAGCCCCGAATACATTTTTATTGAAATGTAGAGTTAGAGGATTAAATGGCCATCAAGTCTACCTAAATTTTGTAATAACTATATTAACTTAAAAACTTAAGATCACTAGTTCTATTTGTGTAAATGCTAAATGAAAAAAATGTAGTAAATTTAATTAAAAACACTAACTCTAGAATGGACTTATTAATATCAGGTGGGTTGAAAAAACTCAGTATATATTTTTTCAGAAATCAGGAAACTTTAAGGGTTTCGCTGCCATCAAATCTTAAAATGGAGTGTTTACATATTGTGATATAACTGTAATAACTTAAAAATATTTTACTGCAGGTTATTAAAATCTGCTAAAATAGCTAGATCAAGGAGAAAAGAATTTTAGTTAACAGCTTCACAATATATATTTTTTGAAATTTGGGAATTGCGAACATTTAGTTCATCAAAGATTAAAATTAAGAGTACCGAAATTTTGTATACATACTAATAACATAAAATAAAACTATAAGTAACTGTAACCTCTTGACAATTTTAGAACGGTCCAAAATGGGAAGAATTTGAATTAATTTCTAGGAGAATTATTCTTGGAAAATTTTAAGGAGAACTTCAACAAATTTGATTAAGAGGCCTGACAGATTTACTTGATTTATTCTTCTCGAATCTTCTCGAATCCACGATATCCCTCCTGAGTCTAAATTAGCCGATATAGAACAATAAATCACACTAGAGCTTGATGAAGACCTCACTAACTAAAGATGGTGTTTATTATAAGAAAACCGAAACCTGATACTAAAAGAACTAATACTGTAAATATTTAAATTTTCATTTCTTTTTGCAGTTAGTGTGATTATTAAAAAATGTCTTTATAACTTTTCTGTGCAACCATATCAGTAGTGTCTTGATACTCGCTTTTAAGAGATGGATTTTTTTTAAATATATAATGAAGATAATTGAATTTCAATATTGTGTACTTGGAAATGAATTATTTTTGAGTATGCCCTAATGATGTCTTTCTTTTACAAAGAGGCCTGAAGATCAACTCATTGAAATATTTAAAAAACCTAAGCAACTCTCTGTATACTGCGCTCGCAATGTACTTGCAGCAATATATGCAGGGTGAAAGAACGCTTGATAAATACAACCAGGGTTTCTTTAGTTACCGATTTGCCATCGCCACTCAACAGGTACAATTTCCCCGAGCTAGTCCATTTTTCTCGAAATCAGTTTAAAGTGTATAAAAATTTCA
The DNA here is from genome assembly GCA_963576515.1 of Cryptocephalus primarius. Classification (NCBI taxonomy): domain Eukaryota; kingdom Metazoa; phylum Arthropoda; class Insecta; order Coleoptera; family Chrysomelidae; genus Cryptocephalus; species Cryptocephalus primarius. The sequence goes on from OY754948.1 coordinate 7,452,702, forward strand.
GTCAAAGGCACTTAAAGCATCCACCCTCGTCCGTCCCATTGTACCGATTCGATCCTTACGAAATGGAAACGAGTAATTTCATCCTCTCGGACTTCAGAGACGTCACGTTTCGGCCTCCGTGACAAATAGAGGCTGAGGTCGCCACTGTATCCACCCCCGGACAATAGATGCACATAAATGCAAGGGGATCCGAGTCGATAACGCTGAACATAATGCAACGATCCCTCGTAGGGGTGCACTTACGTAGAAAGTATCGTGACGCCCACACCACCCACACACATTCCTCGTTTACAAAAAAAGAGAGATGCAACATATCAACGTTCAGGGGTTGCGTTTTGAGCTGTCATTTCGTTTTATAAGGAGGAGAGAAAGCACAGCAGTCGATTTAAGTCTATTTTGTACTTTTACACAAGTAGTTTGAAATATAATCCGAGGACAATTGGAAAGATACTATGCCTATACCATTGCAACGATCGTTTAGAAAATGATTTTGTATCAAAATTGTTTTGGAAAACGATGACTATTTTGAAAAAGTCCAAATGTGTCCAAAGGACACAAATGTGTTTTAGAAGGATTCTAGTTCTAAGTAGGATTCTAAGACACTAGAACTGCTTCCATGATCTAAAGATTCAAAGGATTGTATTGCCCTGGATTTTTTTAAAGACCTTTCAGAATTTTTATAAAATACATCACAAGTTTAGGGCATATTCAGAGAGGTATTGGTTATATCTAAACTATTTGACCCAATCCTATGTTTTTGAAATGTAGATACCTCGAAGTATGGAGAGTTATAGTTATAGTTATAGTAGTTATAGGATAGTTATAGTAATTTCAATAACTTGGATGAAAGAAATATTGTATAGGCGCGTCCATGATGTTTCCAAACTGTCTAATTTATACCAAGATTTAAAATATGGAGAATCTAATAACATTTTAGATCTTAGCATTTGTAAACATACATCTATACTTGCATCTCACCATGCTGTATTAAGGATTTTTCAAGAATCTTTAAGAAGACATTACTTATAATACTCTCAGAAGCTCTTTCATTTACTCTCAATCTACTAGATTATTCAGGCATTCAAAGGTTCGATAATTTTTTGAATTACTTCTAGCATTTTAGGAGGCTAGTACCAAAAAGCCAAAAAGCCATTACCATGTGATATAAATATTCCCACATTATATTAAAGAGTTTTTAATAGAACCAAAAATGCATGGATTACTAAAACTTTCTGAAAACTCTTTGATTTATTCCTAGGTACTAGGAATCACTAGGAGTAGGCTACAAATCTGGACAGCTACAAGAAAAAATCTTCTTTACCTATGAATCTGGAATCTGGCTCACTTAAGTTTCTTTATGAGTTATGTACTTTAGGAAGTTTAGGTTAGAAACTCTAATGGGATATAAACGCATTTTGTTGTTTCGTGCATTTTCTAGAACCAACTGAAACTATTTTAAGAGTTCAACTCGAAGAAATGGATTGCGTCCGAAATTTATACGAATTCTGTCAGTAATTCATAATTTAAAATCGCTGATTCAAATATTTTTTTCAAGAATCCTAAGTACTTAAAGTTCATCAAGAGTTGACGGTGCTTTAGAGATGAAGTATGGTTTTGTTTAAAGCTTCGCCCATACTCAATTTAAATCAGATTTTCGGAAGATCACAACTTTGGTTAAATAAATGTTCCATTGAAATTGATGCAAGACAACAGTTTTCCTCTTAGTGACCTACTTTAGCGACATTGCTCTTGAACACCCTTAAGTACAATAATCATTTGTGCATATGCCTCTTTCTTGTTTAAAACAAATGTGATACGTCAGTCTTTCCCTGTAACCTACAAACCCCCAAAAATACACTTACCTCTCAACCCTTTCCGACAAAATGAGAACTACAAACTTATACGCGCGACGCGATCAATAAACCGAATGAACCCTAAATCTGACCATAAATTGATATCACTACTGTCGATGTACCGGAGCTTAAAAACTATCGTAAAAATGCTACAAAACGGTGAATCACATATTTTTAGGCCCTAGTAGGTGTTGCATATGGCGCCCCGTTACTGGGCAACCAGCAGGACGCGTGCGCGTCGCGACGCCGATTCCAGGGGTGATCGTTTAAAAACTTAACCCCAAGCTGTAAAACACCTTAATAATTTTTGGAAGGGAGGTTTTCTCGCTAAAACTGCTGCAGTCGAACGACAGAGGTCGCTCGAGGTGGTGCCAAGGAAGGTGGTGCTCAGGATCTATAATATTGTTATCATTCGGTTTCGAACGGAAACTGTAAATGAGTTATCAAATATTTTTTCGAATTCTCGAAAGACAGAGGGCGACGTGGTCCCGCAGTGGAAAAAAATTGGTAACAGGACAGAGTGTGTTTTGGTTTAAAGTAAAATGAATTAAGCTTTTAAGTGTCGAATTTTAATAACGGTAATCTTGTCTTTATGTACGAGTATATTTTTAATAAGTGTGATCGATCGTGTGAAATATGCCCAGAAATCCTTTAAGATTTGACATTTGTCCATTTTTCAGTAGATGGCGATCGGTCGCGTATACAGAAGGCTATGAATTACACAGCAGCAAAAATTTTGTATAATTATGCGTTTAAATATTATTTTGCGATTTAATTGTATCTGTTGTTGGACATATAAGTGGGTAATACTAATTATATTTTGCATATCAGCATGATGCAGTTCAACACATATTAGAGATTTTTACACAATTAGTAATACCCATTTATATTGAAACACCTCATATCATATAAGAATTTATATAAAGTTATGTACGACCATATCGAAGTACCTAGGTATTTATTTCAACTTATCATTCGCTCACTACGATAAGAAATAATTTTGTAGCAATTATTCGATAAATAAACGCCGTGACTTCCATTGTACAATCTAATATTATCATACGGTTTTATCACAAAATGAGATAGTTAATTGTTAAAAAATCCGTTAAAAGTTTATTCAATCACGTCGACAATAATTAGGATTATATACGACCTCAGAAAGGCCTTCGACCGTGTTACTTATAAACAGGTAAAATCTACAAACCTAGTACATTCTACTTCTACTGTTTTGTCGTCCTATGGCTCCCTCTATGTACATATAAACGTCCTATTTAGAAAATTATCGTAATCAAAATTTATAATTTCCATCTCCGCCACTGATGCACTTTTACCCTTGGTATCTTATAAATATACTATAAAGATTTGCTTTTATCATTAAGTCTACGTCGCTTGTCAACAAAATATGGAACAGCCGGTAGTTGAAATCGCCGAAGGGAAACTCTTAGGGACAGTTTTGGAAAATTACGATGGCGGCAAGATTTACGCTTTCCTGGGAGTACCCTACGCTAAACCTCCTGTCAAGGAACTCAGGTTCAAGGTGAAGAAATCTTTAAATTAACCGTACATTTTATTTCAAGTTTAATAGTGTTTTCCTTCTGCTGTGCTTAAATGAGAAAAGCGTGGGATGTGAAAGACGAAAACAAACAACAGTTTTTCCTGTTTCAGTCTCCAGTACCTGTCGACCATTGGAAAGGTACTCTTGATGCTACAAAAGTAGGCAACAGATGCATTCACCAGGATTTGTTCGATGACGAAGTTTCTGGTACTGAAGACTGCCTAAATCTCAACGTCTACACAAGGGAAGTAAGTGCAAAGGGATGACAAAAAATTTACAAGTGCAACAGAAGCGAATCCTGCCTGCACCATGTTTGTTAATAGTTATTATTTTAGGTATAAAATCCCTGCTTCGAAGTTTTTATTAAACTTTAAGTTTGAAGTTTAAAAAAATAGGTAAATAGGAATAATTATGAATTCCAAAGTTAATACTAACAGTATTTACTCATTTCGAGAGTTGAGCAGCTCATATTAATATATAGTACAACATAACTATCATATTTAAGATATCATAATCTTGAAACATCTTCTTAAAATCAAGTATAAAATATAAAGCATATAGCAAAATAATATTGTATACAGTGTTAAACTAAATAACTACTAAGAGTGACTACCTGTATTGGTTAAACGAATATAACTTAAATTAGTAGTCAACTATTTATAAAACCACAATAAAATGCAGATGAATATTAAAAATGAATTAATAGTAAATTACGTTAAAGTTAATGAAAATACAAATTTTCGTATTTCACGTCATTTCTAATTTCTTTTCTTCGGCCGACGATTTGTAATTCATACGTTTGGTGTGCTGACAAATAACGTCATCTTCTACCCATTTGTCTACTAATGAATTGAACCATTGATTAAATATAAGTGGTGCACTTGATTAAAGTGTTTCAATTCGTAAGTTTACTTTGCAATAATTTACATTTTGAGACCTAAAACTTTTTAGACCTTGTGATCTTTGATTGTCCTTATCATCGTCATCATTTCTATAATGGTATAAGGATTGTATAAGGATAATACGATACAGGTAAATTTTCTTTCACATTTACAGGTACATACGTTGTTACATAAGTGGTTACAGCAAGCCAAATTTATATTAAGAATACAATTATATTTAAAAAGGATGTTTTATCGAAACCTGCAGATACTCTTGTTGTTCCTATGCGTTATTTATTCACTGTAACACTGAATTTTGTGTTATTATCACAGTGTAAGAATTATTTATTTATTAGTTGAATTGATACAACAATTAACCATTTGCTGTTGGTAATTTGTATACGTCAGTGTTCTACAGCAATTATTACTTTTTTATAGTTTTTCCTTATGCTTGATTCCATTAAAATTGGCACTTCACATTATGATTCAGGAAAATGAGACAAAAACAACCTATTTGGCTGCTTCTATGTGGAACAGCGGTCTAACTGTTTTTTTTGATATTGTAGGTATATAGTAACAAAAGTCATATGACATCCAAAAATCTTCCAGTATTTTGTTTTAATTATAGATTATTAAAAGTATAAATTACATGACTTTAGCGAGTTGTTGGTCTGTAACCAAATTTGTTAATCCCGAACAAAAAACTGAAACAATCACCTTATAGGGCTTAGGAGGGTAGAGGAGGGGTTTATATGGTAAAAGCAATTTGATGAATTTGTTGCCAACGGTGAGTCAAACATTTCAGATATCCACCAGAGGCAGCAAGCCAAAACCGGTCATGTTCTGGATCCACGGCGGCGCTTTCTTGTATGGCTCCAATGACCCAAAGTTATACGGCCCGCGTTACCTACTCACCGAAGACGTCGTGCTCGTAGCAGTAAACTACCGTCTCGGCATCTTCGGCTTCTTGAACCTGGAGGACCCCTCCCTGAACGTCCCTGGCAACTTCGGCCTGAAAGACCAACAGCTGGCCCTGAAGTGGGTCCAAAGGAACATCTCAGCATTCAACGGAGATCCCAACAACGTGACCATTTTCGGGGAAAGCGCAGGCAGTGCCTCGGTGCATTACCAGATACTCTCGCCCGGGTCCAGGGGGTTGTTTCACAAGGCTATCTTGCAGAGCGGGGCTTTACTGAGCAACTGGGAGAGTAAAGAGAAGTTCTCACTGTTGGAGTTTGTAAAGATGTTAGGGAATGAGTCTAAAAGCGAGAAGGAGGCGTTGGAACTGCTCAGAACTGTTCCTGAAAGGGATTTATATGATGCTCAGGAGAAGTACTTGCAGGTGAGTGGAACAAGTTGTGTAAAAACAGTGTTCCATAGCAATAAGTGAGTCTGAGTGAGTGGACTTAGTAAGAGTTCGAAATACCACAAACTGAGGCAAGTTTTTCAATTGAACCAGCAACTTCTATCTACTACTACTTCTTAACTTGTTCGATGTTGTATAGTTTGGAGAACACTTAATTTCTGATTGGTGATCTAGTTGGGATCGGTGAATAATATCTAAACAAATTAAATCATTTCGACTTAACCGACTCTCTAATTTTATCCTTCATTCTTCACCCATTACGTGGTTAATACACCAATATTTTCCGCTTGTTTCAAAGTATGTTTGGAAAGTAACATTTTTGTATTTTCGACATTGTCAAAGCTCAATCTTTAAACTGAAATATATTTCACAATTACACATTACAAATAAATTTGGTTTTAGAGCTTCGTTTCGACGGCTTTGGTCTTTTATCCAAACGTAGAGAAACAGAACATCGATGCCTTCATCACCGAAGAATGCTCCTCTTTGATCCTTTCTGGAAATTTCAACAAAACGCCCACATTAATAAGTTTCACAAACAAAGAAGGACTGTACTTCGAACTGGAAAAGAAAGTCAAGGCTCTTAAAGGAAAACCAGTACCCCAAACAGGCAAAACGATTGAAAGTTTCTTCCCGAAGAAGTTATTACAGGAAACTCCCGAGCAGGCGAAAGATTTTGCCAATGAAATGAAAGAGTTATATTTTACGGGAGAAAACGCCAAAGACCCATTGATGGTGAGAGAGAAAGTAATGTTACTTCCATAAGCATTCACGCCTTCTGTTTCAGTTAGTCTCAGACGCAATTTTCATTGCCCCAGCGGTTATGACAGCTAAGGTAGCTGCTAAGGTTTCTCAGGAACCAACTTATCTGTGTGAAATAACTCTAGACGACGAGCTCAATCTGCTTAAGAAATTATGTCAAGCTGGCGACATTACAGGTAAGTAACTGGGAATTAAGAAAAATGTAGAGGAGGTTCTGAAATACTGCTGGTCAGAAATAAATGATGATAATATGCTATGATTTGTATTGATGGAAACAAAATTTTAATTTTGGAAAGCTTTGCCTTTCTGGTGCAAGGAAATCATTCTGTACCATTTGGTACAAAACTTTTCAAAACGAAGACTGTAGTACTTTAGCAAAATTCCAAGGATTAACCTTCCTTGTACTAGAAAAATCGGCTTTCAAATTTCTGGTTACAACACCCGACAACATGTAATAACACCAGACTTGCCTAATTTTCTATTTTGAAGGCACCTGCCATGGCGACGAACTGGGCTACTTATTCAGCAATGACTTCTTACCGGCAGCGAAGAAAGGTTCCAGTGCCGAAAGGGCCATGCGTCGGATGGTGAAGTTGTGGACGAATTTCGCGAAGTTCGGCAATCCAACTCCACCTGACGAGAAGTCGGAGGTCATTTGGGCACCAGTCAGCCAAGAGGAGGTTTATTATTTGGAAATCGGGAACGAGCTGAAGCTGAAGAGGGATCCTTATCCTCTCAGGGTCAAGTTGTGGGAGAAAGTATACAAGTTGGAGTTGTAATATGGCATGTTGATAAGTGTGTGGGATGATGAAGGCTAGTAAAGTTTCTAGCTTAAGTTGAGTTTTACTTGAATGATTGCAAATACAAGTAGGCATGCCTGCAATTTGGCGCCCCTCCGTTGAAAAATCCCTTCAAAGGACTTCTAATTGATACATGTAAAAACGCTGTGACTTCTTATAAAATTTCATCAATTACTTATCTCGTAGATAAGGACTGAGATAAATATAGCAATTTCGGCAATTTATCAGTTCACAAGTTGCCCGTACCTGATACGGAACGCCATGGAATTCCCAACCGTCAGCATAGCCGAGGGGCAAATCCGAGGAGGGATTTCGGAGAGTTACGACGGCCAGACGATCAATTTCTTCCTGGGAATACCTTTCGCGAAGGCTCCAGAGGGAGACCTCAGGTTCAAGGTAAGTCGCGTGGAAGAGCGTGTTATCTTTCATTAACGTAAGCCGAGTTTGTTGCCGTAATGCTGAAACTTTGTGGAGTCATAGTTCAAAGTACATCTCTAATTTTTAATTGAGGGATTAATTAATTTTAAAGTTTTTAATCTATAGATGTTTTTTTCCACTGGATACGCTTGTATAGGTAATGACGTATTATACTGTTATATTATGGAAAACTTAGTAATGATGACTGTGGTAATTTCGTAGTACACCTTAGTTAGAGGAAAATGAAATGACTTCTCATGTTAAAAATGATTGGCGATCATTGTCATCGTAGGGCCGTACGAAGTAGATAATAGTAAATTTTACACCTAGAAAAGAAATGGGGAGGAAAACGTTTGAATTTTGAACGAAGCGATGCGAGGAATTTAAATTTTTCCGAGTAAGAAAATTTCCCATTTCGTTCCTTGGTAGACTGTATTTCTTCATGTCGGTATTTAAAAGTGTTTAAATAGAGTAGTAAAGAAACAATAAATACTTATCTACTTTATGCTGTCTATAAATATCAGGAGAATAAATTAATCGAAGTACGTCTCAGGAATATTTATAATTATCTTATAATTTTGCATTGAAATTAAAGTACATTTTGAAAAGGACACAGAAATTTCGTCGATGTCGTATTCTCTGCTATGGTACTGCTACACATTCGTTTTGACGGTGCTTCCTTCATTTCGACTACTTTTGTTGTGATGTTCTCTGTATATTCTAAAATTTTTGCTATCTAAGGCGTTTCTACGATGCAATTAGTCCTAGTCCTAATTCCTAGTTCCTAATTTTATTAGTAGTTTCTATTTTGTTTGGACATTATTAATGTTAGGTCATCTACATAACTTTTGGCCACAGGAACGCCATCCACCACGTCACCAAGCTTCTTCATAGTTTGGATACCATCTCCTTTCCACTGACTGTACAGTACATTTCTGAATTTTGTAATTTACAAATAGTCTACTATGCGGAGTATGACTGATCTCAAACTTATAATCGATGATGCAATTGCACTCCGTCAACATCAGTTGGATATTTTGTTATTGCAAATGTTCGTTTTCTTGTTGTTTTTTTTTGTTTAGTGCTTAAGTATTACTACGCTATAGTAATAATGCTTGAATAACTATTAACTTACCAATTCCCTACTTATTTACTTACCACTAAGGATGTCATTTAATTTATCGTTGGGTAAGATATGTAATTTTTACTTACTAAATGTATGTGTTACGTACAATTTCTGTGCCTTTCTGCGTGAAAGCTACTTCTGTGCAAAAAACAGTTATAGCGAATATGCTTCATCAGAAAATAAATAATACCCACCCTATAGTCGAAATAGACCTATAGTTTCTGAATCAAGGCAGAGGTAAAGTTGTGTGTAAAGTTTGATAGCATTCCATTGTTTGGCTCACAGTAAAGCGGCATACCCCATCTATAAATCATGTCCATACGAAAATAGATCTACATATACGATATTTCCAGCCCCCAGTTCCAGTCGAGCCATGGTCTGGAACCAAGGATGCAACTGTGGAAGGCAACAAATGCATCCAGAGGAACCTCTTGACCAATATCGTCGAAGGCAACGAAAATTGTCTCCACCTCAACGTCTTCACCCGTGAGGTAAATATTTAGTCATTCACTCACGTCATTTCGTGATGAATAACCAAAAATAATAAAATATACAAATGAAATATCACTCATGAATTCCTTAAGAGAAACTAAATCTTATCTTGTGACTATATTTAAGTAGGATTCATTTACTTTCATACTGTAGCGAATATGGCTGCCCGAATCAACCAGGCAACGATTATGCTAATATGGGTAATATCATCGGTGTTCGATCTATTGTTGAGCGTAACAGGTTGAAACTCTGCGATTGAAAATTTGTAAGGCTAAGGTGAAGGAAATTTAGTCGGAATAGAACCAATAAAAGGTTATTTATGCTTCATGTAAACTTGTTTTCAATTACTTTCATTAATATTATAAATGGAGAAAATATCACACAGGTCCCCTAAATGTGTTTCATAAAATGACCTCCATGAAGAGGTGATATATACGGAATAAAAATTTACAACGGCACACCTAACGAAATAATGATCGAGGGCCATTATTACGTGACCTGAATACTTATTATCGATTAAACATTAAGCTTATGAAGGAAAAATAAATGGAACTTCAAATAAATCACACAACATTACTGAAATTCCAATTTATATGAAACTCTAACTTATAAAGCTAACATAAAGCATTATTATATTTGGAACCTTTACCCAAAACAATTTAAAAATTATGAAAGTAAGTAATAAGTTTACCCAAACGTTTCCCAGTAATATCATAAAATATTTACTGAAATTGTTATTAATTCAAATAAAAATTAAAATATTGAAGTAATTGACGGCTTGTATCTGAATTTATTTTAATAAAACAAACTTAGGTTTGAAATGTAACATAAATCTGCTTAGGAAATGAAAAATTTTAAAATTCAATGGAAAATCATTCGTAACTACAATATTAATTGAACTCATCAAAAGTGTATAGTCAAATATTATAAAAGTACTGACGAAGTGTGAGAGTATTATATCAAATTTTTCAATAATATGAATTGGGGTTTAACACAATACTAAAACTTGCTTATATATATATATAAGGATGAAGTTTAAAAATTCACCAAAAAATTACGGAAATTTCCCAAAAATATGTCCTACCGAATTATTAAAATTCTGACGAAGTTGTAGGGTTTGAATTTGCTTCCATAAGCTGAGGTGAGATTTAAGATGGTGCAAAAATTGACTCAAACTACACTGAATTTTAAAATTTCTGAGAAGAAATATAGAAACTCCCCTTTTTATAAGACTCCTCAAAAATGTGTAGTACGGAATAATTAAAGTAATGACGAAGTTTGAGGCTAATATTTGAAATTTCTTTCATAAAATGGAGTTGGATTTGGAGCGTTGCAAAAATTGCTTTACGGGACCTTGAATTTTAAAATTTATCAAAAAAAAAAAAATAATAGAAACTCCAATTTTCATTACACTCTTCAGGGTTGATAATTTCATTTCATTAGTGTCGTGATAATATTTAGGACACTTTTCTGGCTATTTTAAATATAAATTTGGGTTTAAAATGTGGCTAAAATGTGTATATATAATACTGAATTTTGGAACTCCATAAAAAATTCATCGAAACTCCTCTTTTAACGACCCTCCTCTAAATACTTTTGTACGGTGTCATTAAAGCACGGAAGAAGTTTCAGGCTAAGACTTGAACTGTTTTCATTATAATGAACCTGGGTTTGAAGTATTAGGAGAATCTGCTTATACAACATTACCTGCTAAAAATTTCAAAAAAAATATTACGAACTCTAACGTTGATGATATGTTTCAAAGCTATTTACTACGCTTTTATGAAAGTGCCTTCATATTTCTCCGCGTTTCACTGGGATTGTTAAGATTTATCACGGTTCCACAATGTCCAGTGTAGAGGAGTGTCCTGCCCACTAGAAAGCAAGAGTAACACCATTACACCACAAACGCCAATTAGATGTTATTCCCCACATTTTCTTAAAATCTCAACTCGCGTCCTCTATTTTCAGCTCCCAAACCCCAACTCCCCACGTAAACCGGTCTTGGTGTGGATCCATGGCGGGGCTTTCCTCCACGGTTCCAACAGCCCAAGTATCTACGGCCCGGACTACCTGCTTACTGAGGACGTTGTCCTCGTCTCCGTCAACTACCGCCTCGGGCTTTTTGGCTTCGCCAACGTAGACTCATCGTTGGGAATACCGGCGAACCTGGGGATCAAAGACCAGGTCCTCGCTTTGAAGTGGGTGCAGAGGAACATCGAGGCCTTTAACGGAGATCCCGGAAACGTGACGATCTTCGGAGAGAGCGCGGGCGGGACTTCGGTGCAGTTACTCCTGCTGTCAGCCAGTACCAAGGGGCTCTTCCACAAGGCAATTATGCAGAGTCCAGTAGTCATTACCACTTTGCCCCCGAGAATTTCCTTGGTAGAGTTCGTGAAGCATGCCGGTAAAGAGGCGAAGAGCGAAAGGGAAGCCTTCGAGGTGCTGAAGGGTCTTTCCTGCGAAGAAATTCTCCTGGCCCAGGAGGGCTACATGGAAGCAGTAAGAATTGATTGACTCGTTGTTTCTTCCGTTTTCTTGTAAAGTGTGGTAAATTTCACTTGATATATTTCAAAAAGTGATTAATTCAAATTGCAAGAAGTCACTAATTCAATTCGTGTATGAGCGAATAATTTGAATTATGTCGACCATTGTGGATCGTTGAGAGTAACAGAAAAAGAAACCAGTTTTACTTATTATTACTATATTACTCCTAACCTCTGTAATGGTGACGACATCGCGTTCTCTTCTCTAGGCAAAATCTAGACAAATCTGGTCTTACTTTTCATTACTTCTTTATTCCAGTTTTTGACTGATTTTTCCCTCTACCTCTATTTACCGCCAGGGGTGATTTTGTTTAGAATAGTATATACTAAAAAGTTTCGATTGTACACTTGATTCAGTAAAATTAGCGCCATATCGAATATAACATATAACTTGTCTTTCACTACTTGTACCACTTAGGTTTCTTTTCAGGCAAAGATAGACTTTAATTTCTTCCCAAAAGTAGAGGAAAACGCCACCGATTCCATCCTCAATGACATGCCTTTAAAAATAATCGCCAGCGGAATGTACAATAAACTTCCTACTGTGATTGGATTCAATAGCAATGAAGGCCTTTTGTTTGAAGTGGAGTACAGAATACGCAAGGCCAGGGGTAAGGAGGCAGTTATGGTCAAACCCGATCCAGAAAGGTTCCCGCCGAAGGATCTTGCGACTAAGGTTCCTCCAGAGGTGCTGCAAGGGATACGTCATAAAATCAAGCAAGTGTATTATAGTGGAGAGAACCTCAAAAATCCTCATCATGTAAGTAGTGATTAAAAATTCCTCTACTATTCGAACGGTAACTGAGATGAATCTCCTCGATTTTCAGTTCGCGTCTGACGCTGTGTTCAACGCAGGAATAATCGCATCTGCGAAGTTACAGGCTGTAACTTCTCCCAGTCCAGTGTACTTGTACCTGTTGGACATCGACGACGAGTACAACTTATTCAAGAAACGCGGCAGGTGCGAGGACCTTCCAGGTAAGCACCTTATGAACAAAAGCTTCGTCAAATTCAAAGTTCAGCTCTGTAGGAATTAAGTCAATAAATAGCATGGAAATATTTCCTGTGAATGCCTGGAATTTTTCCTGTTATCTCTACCTTCGACTAATTTTCCAGGCATGTCCCACGCCGATGAACTGGGTTATATGTTTTGCAACACTCTGCTTCCGAAAATCCAGAAGGGCAGCACCTCTGAGACTGCCATGCGCAGGTTGGTGGCGCTGTGGACTAACTTCGCGAAGTACGGAAACCCCACGCCTGACCCGGCGCAGTTGAACGTCGTATGGAAACCTGTGACCAAGGAGGCGGTCAATTATCTAGAAGTCAGTACCGACGTCAAAGCTGCAGTCGATCCCATACCTGACAGGTTTAAGCTTTGGCAGGAGATATTTCACGTGGTGGGTCATTCGAAATAAATGTAATCCTCTATGGGTTATTTAAAGGTGTGTGTAATTTTTGTAAATACAGAGGATATGAATGAAAAGATCTTTTTCTGTGCTTTTTTCCTAATACTCCTAATTTCCTTATCTATGCAAGGATCCTAATCTATGGGGGTATATTTAATCCGAACCCGAACATCCTGCTGATCGTTTATTATCGAATGTCGGGGCTCAAATTTACTAGTGATGTTTTGAATTTTCTGAAATAGATAGTAAAACTTATTTTACTTGTGGAAGCATTCGATTTTAATCAAAATTACCTTCAGTCACTCTAAATGGAAGGATTACTATTAGCTATGAAAATTGATACCAAGAAGAATCCTTTCCCTAAGTGAGGTTAACCTTAAAAATAACGAGATCATTAATTTTACTGAAGAACTGACTTGTGATTAAACTATGTTACTTATCACAAGCACACTTGATGGTCGTACGATAGTTGAATCGATACTTTATAACATTAGCAACGGAAATGGTTGTTGAAGTTTACTCAAATGACAACAGTTTCAATGAAATATCGCCCATGGTGACATGTAACAGTAACATGCTGATTTTTGTTAGATTACTATCGACCTTCTTACAAGTAGAAATGTACACGATATTATATGGTTGGCATTCCTTTTACTTGTTATATGTTAGTAAACCCACTACGTAACATCTTATAGGCTGTAAGCATACGCTGAGTTCAGGTTATGAAGGTCGCTACGTTGATTGATAGGTTTATCCTCTTGTTGGATCATTTCGATGAAATTTCTTTAAAAAATGTTACTTTTCCTAGCAAGAACTGTTGTGTCATTGAAAATGATGCTATGGCCATCTTTCCTAGCATGTTGTGACAATGCACATGCGTCCGCTCTTACTTTAATGTCACTTTTATAAGTCACAGTTCTAGCTTTGAGATTTCTAGAGGTCTGACCAATATAGTTAGCTTGGCAATAAGAACATGAAATCTCATACATTACACCAGACAAGCCCCATTTGTTAATCGGGTCTTTCAATTTGGTATAGAAATCTCCAACTTTCTTTACAGTCCGATTCGCTATTTTGATCGATCCTATTTGTTTCAAAACAGATGTAAGTTTGGGTGCTAACTCTTTTATGAAAAGAAGTTATCTATACTCAATTTCCGCCTCTACCTGTTCTGGCCCGATGTTGTTATTGTTTGTAAGTTGTGGACTGAAACTTATATTATGAATGTTATTTTGATCAGGCATTACATAAATCAATTCGTTAAGTAAGTTTGGGGGGGTACCCGTTGTCTAACATTAAAGTGTGCGTTTTCCTAAGACTTCGTGTTGTGTAAGATGCATGGCAGATTTTATTTGGATGGTAAGACTGGAAATTTAGGTATCTGCCTGAACTTGAAGGTTTACGGTACCAATCCACTTGGATTAGTTCATCGGAGGTTCTGTGTAGCACAGTATCTAAGAAGGGGATAGCTCTATTTTCTTCTTCTTCTTCGATTTTAAAGTTTAAATGTGTATTATAGTTGTTGAATACATTAAGAATCTCAACCGACTTGTCTTCTGCTATTGCACAGGTAATGTCTTCAACGTATTTTTTGATAAATGGTAAATTGAAAGAGAGGTAATTTAAGCAGTGATTAAGTAAATCATCCATTACATATTGGGCCACAATGGGGAACACGTTGTTATGAATACAAATTCAATCATGCTAATGAATTTTACCTGTGATATTTTACAAATATTTTTAATCGAAACTCAGTGTTTCTTGATGCTCTTTATAACAAATTCTAGTATAATGTCACTAAATAATAAGACTACGTCTATACTAATAGGTCTATGGTTGTATAGCAATTGGTAGCCATTCATTAGTATAGCAAACTCAAAAGAATCTGGTGTAAAGTATCTGTTTCCTGTGTTATACGCCTTCGAAACTTATTGTACTATTAGGTGCGTGTATCAATGAAACTATTGGTCTTAATGCCAGTGTTGGTTTATGTATTTTAGGGGGACCGTAGTAGAACCTAGGGCAAACTCAGTTGTAGATCATTAAAGATTTCGCTACGTGAGATTTTAAATGTTTGCTTTGTTTAAGACCTGAAATAAGTTTATTCGCCTTCTGCTGATTGGTGGATGTTGAGTATCGTTTGATGGTTACACAGGTTAATGTCGTTAAGAATCTCATCACTTAACCGAACATAAACATCTTTATTAATTGTTACTGTGGCGTTACCTTTGTTAGATTTTGTTACCATAAGTTAGGAGGTGGAACCCCGCACAACTCATTGGAGTTTATTGAACATTATTTTTAATTGTCAATTTATTATGTCATAAAATTATAGAGAAATGGCCGTTTGTTTCAGATTTTCAAACTGTCGCTAATTTCTAAATTTAAAAATTCGTAGAAAATTCACTGAAATTGCAATTTTATTGAAACGCGGTAGAACATCTGGCTGGATTTGAGCCAGCAAACTATAATTTTTTTAAATTTATTGTTTACTAAACTTTCAGAGACTTCATCCCCTGATTAGCATTTATGAACCAGGCTACTAAATTCAACAATTCTTAAAAAATTTACTGAAATTGCAGGTAAATCGATGGTGATTTACAGCAATAATCAATTCATAGCCAAAAATAATTGATAATAAATCTAAAGATTTTAGTTTAAAATCTTTTTAAATTTTCAGAAATATGACCGATTGTATGAGATTTTTAAACTCTTATTCAATATGAAATTCAGAAGTTTGCAGAAAATTCCCTGAACAAACAATTTTATCGAAATTCTGGATAACAATAAGTGAAGTTCAATTAACAAATTAGCCAATTTCCATTTTATTATTCAACGAATTTTCACAGATATGATTGTTTGTTTAAGAGTGTCAAAGTCGCACTTGCTCCTAAATTCATTAATGCACAAAAGATTCCATAACTGCAATTTTAACACAACAGTCTTAGTTACCAAACCAATAGGTTTATGGTTGATTATTTTACCGACTTTTGGAGATATGACCGTTGGTTTAAGACTGTCAATGTCTCGCTTGCTAGTAAGTTTATGAGATCGTAGAAAATTTTTAAAGTCGACATTTTAATGAACCACCACCACGTTCAATTGCAATTTAGTGAACAAACTTACATCATTAACCTCTCACCATGGAATAAGTTAAGCAATTTGCAGAAAATCGCTTGAAACTACAATTTTAACGAAACTTGGCGCAGCAACTGATTTTAATCTCAAATACTGTTAAAGATTTCGTGCTTTTCTTTTCTCTCTTTTTCTGTAATTAACTGTTATCTTTACGTTTCACGAATGCATTGAGTAGGTCATCTGAATTCGAACAAAATGTATGTACAGTTTCTTATATCACTGTGATACTTGAGATTTGTCTGTCGTAAAACGCAATATAAATTTGTTGTAACCACACGTAAGTGATATCTTTTCAAAATAGTGGCAAACTTAAACATGTTTTCCGGTTACTTATGTGAGTACATGTTTCATCAACTTTTAAGTATTTGTTACCTTTCCTCTAATTAGAGATAAGGAAATATTTGTACAGGAGGTGGAGGAAAACAATCTGTTTTGCAGTTCTATTGACATTTGTAATGGTAAAGGTAATAATCAATGTAAAGGTAAAGGATCAATAATGTTGTTTGTGCATGGGGAATTAAATCTGATACACCACTTATTTAGAAACTTTCTTATCTTAGCATGCAATATTAAATCCGGATTATAATGATGCCTCTTATTGTTGCTGTGATATATTGCTGTGACCCTTGATAGTCGGGTTATTGCGCACCTGCTCTGGTTTATTGGGTGTTGAGTACATCAAAAAGGAGGAGACTGTAAATGCAGAGATTAAATAATAAACACAAAAAATATTTACTACCTTCACAAAAATTTCAGCAAGATGTATTTTACCTATATTTGATGTACATTTCCGTCGTAAACGATCAGATAATATAGTAAATTATTTAAATGCTGCCGAAATTATCTTTTTGTAGTATTGATATTAGAACTATACCTTACTAATTAAACAACAAAAAAATATATATTCACTATTAAACAAATACATCAATATATAACATACAATTAAGAAGTGTTATGTACATATATACAACTTTTATTGCGTTTGAAGTGTTCAAGGAGACGAAAAATCGCTTTCATATTTTTTTCAACGCTTTCGAATCGATTGTCACAAAATATACTCCTTCTTTCCGATTGTCAAATGGTGCCATGTGTTTTCCGAACACAAATATATTTCTTCCTTTCCATTTAAATAAAGTATACAACCTTTATCCCTCTGTATATTTCTCCCTTTTCATTTAAATCAAGTATACAACTTTTATCCCTCGTCTTTGAAGTTTTTCCAGAAAAGAAAACTACTTGCATAATTATTTCCTTCCTCAAAGCTTCCACATATACAAACCACTATGCGCTCGCAGGTGAAAGAAAATCCCCTTCCAACCTCTCAGCTCGTTAATTGCGAACTTCCTCGCCGTCGTCCTCCCACGCGGCAAGGACGAAGGACGAAAGCCTGACGGAGGGATGGAAAATTCGTTATTCCCGCGCAGGGTCCCGCGTGCGTCGCGCTGCCTCCGCCATATTATTGCCATTATTATTATTATTATTTTCGTCATTCCTTTTTACCATCGTCGGTCCGCCACCGACGATTTGTCATCGTTTTATCGACGGGTCCTCGCGCTGCTCAGTCCGCTCATGACGCGAGCGAAGTGCGACACGTCCTCCCGTTGAGACAGGGAACGAGGGAAGAAAACTCGCAGGGAACGACTGGAGGAGAGACGGGCAGCGTTCTACTCGCTAGGTTAGTGCTCAAGTTAATTTACACTGAAACACACTTCGAAGGCATTTTTACCCGGATTTTCCTCGTACCACGTGCGAATAAATTCTTTCTTCTCGTCAGGTGAGAGGTGCCGCTCGCTTGTTAGTAGTTTTTTCTCGGTATACCTGTTTTGGTTTTGACCGCCGCTTTCCGGCGGTGTTTGTCGACATAACCTCATACGCGTCCATGCTTTAGATTCCTTTATTAATATTGATGGTTGGCGATGATGAGATTTCTATAAACAATAATAGACGCGTTAATTGCGTGCGCGTTGTATACTGCCGGGCGAGAGATTAGGAAGGACATGCGTCGATTGAGTAATTTCCAAAATTCTCTAGAAAATTCGTTGGGAGCGCAAAGTCAACACACCCTTGGTCTGAGTTTGATTAAGCTCCTGACGAAATTTTGAGTACTTACCTCATGAACTTCCTGAGATATAATCTCTTATTTGAAATTTCCTTACGATCACCAACGATCAATTTCATAAAGTCGTAGAAAATTAGCTGAAAGCGAAATTTTTTGTAGAACTCGGCATAACATATCCTTAAGGTGTCATTAATGCAGTAACAAAGAGATCTGGTCATCGGTTTAACAATTTGGACCTGAGAAATTCGTAGAAAATTTCATGAATATGTAATTTCATCTCTTTGTGCCTCAATTCTAGTACGAGTAAATCCAAGAACTGGTAGAAAATTAGTAGTGATATTTTGACGTATCCCTAAATTTTCATAAAAACTACTTTCAGAGTGAGATTCTTGAATTTCCATTGACTGAATCCATTGATTGAATATTTAAAAATTCGGAGAAAATTCCGCGGATCAACAATTTCGATGGAAGTCCGTCAACTGCTTGACCTGCTTGTTATTAATGGACCGATGAAATTTCAGTTTCTTGCTTCATAAGATGTTGGAGATACATGTAATGTTTTGTTTGAAATCTTCGATATTATTATAGTTTCTCTACGGTTACTACGATTTTAGTGACATTCATCAAAATAACAAGGTTTACACGATTTAGTAAGTGTCAATTAAATAATTTTAAGAATTTCAGTGATACGACCATTTGTTTGAGATGTACGAATTCGCTCAATTTGAAATGACAAATTTTGCTGAAATTGAAATTTCGGTGAGACTCGGCATGATAATTCTAGTGAAAAATCTGACGGTTTTAATTTTTTAGTTTAAAAATTTAAGAGATATCCTATATGTTTTTTATCCATGAACTCCATGGATTTTATCCACTAACTAATGCCTAAATTCAATAAGTTATAAAAAATTCCATCAAAATACAATACCAATGAAACTAGTTGATTGTATTTTTTCTACCAAACTAATAGAGCTTCAATTTATTTTCTCATGAATATTCAAAATTTTGACTGTTTCGTTAATATCATTAAACTTACCTTAATGCACTTAATTGCATGCATATTGATTGCAATTAATACATTGAAATTTCTTTAACACTTGTTAAGTTTCCATTTAATAAATTCAAAGATTTCAGGGGTACGATCTTTCGTTTGAGATGCTCGGACCTATAGTAACGTCTGAATTCAATAATTTGAAGAAAATTCGTGGAGACAGAAATATCGATAACTCGACATAAAAATGAATTGGCATTTATTGAATAATTTGAGAAGGTTTCAATTTATTACCATCATTGCGAACGTTTTTAAGTTACAATTTTCTATTTGCCTTTACTAATGGTGAAATAACGAAATTCTTAAAAAAAATTCTACAAATCGGAATATTGGCCAAACCATATCAAATGACTGATCAGTTTGTTTAAAATTATTTAACTCGTTCTAACGACTAAATTGGAAAATTCGTGGAAAATTCAATGCTATCACAATTTCGATGGAATTCAGTGCAGAGCTTGAGTGCAATTTTAATAGTAAACTGAGGTTTCAATTTCTGACTTTATAAACTTTCAAATTACAATATCCTGTTGTAAAATTTGAGAATTACTTTAACAGCTAAAATCAAAAATTCGTAGTGTCTACGAATACAACGATTAAAACGCGAAAAAACAACGCCTAGTAGACTCATTATGGGGTATACTGAGTTTGAAATTACTAATTTTAAAATTTCATTGATACGATCTTTTTTGTGAAATTCTTAGAAAATTCAATGAAACGGTAATTTCAATGAAATTTGGCGCACTGCTTGAACAATATTTGATTAGTGAACAGACACAGTTCCACTTTCTTGTTTCATAAAGTGTCAGACATGTTGATATATATACATATATATTCGCTGAAAATTCGCTGAAACTGAAATTGTGGTAAAACTGGGTATAACAACTGCTTGGTACTTGGTTAATAACTTTGCAAGGTTTAGCGTATTACCTTTGAAAATTGTAGATTTTGTACGATTTTGGTGAAATGCAAGAATAACCAACCAAGTGTAACTTAGGTATAATACTGATAAAGTTTCAAATTAATGACCCTTTAGGTTTCGAAGGTACAACTTTCTGAGAGTATGAGACCACACCAGAAAAGTTTAGAGATTACTTAAGCAAACCACAAATTCGATGAAACTCATGATTATAGATTGAAACCGCTTTAAGACATTTGCGCGATTCAGTGTGATATCTAAAAGTTTCGGAGGTAACGATAACAACGATAAAGATAATAACATTGCTACTGCTTTGTACAAGCTAATTTGATTGCGATTAACCTGACAAAAGTGGAATTCTCTTGTGGTTTCATTTCGCAGATTTCGTGGAATGGCCCACTTCAATATTTTGATTCGTTCAAATTTATTCTGGTCCGAATAACACTCGCTTGACATTTCAAAACCTGTATAAACTTATCGCAATATTTTTACATGTTAATCATTCCCCAAACACGTATCACAATGGGTCGCAAGATAAAGAAGATATTATCTATCAGAGGTTCCGCTTGATAAGGAATAACATTTTTTTTTCTTCTGACGCTTATTCAGCTTTTATATTGAAGGTTTCTGGTATTAATGCAATGATTGCAGTTTTTAAATTTGATTTTAAGTGCCTACTTGAATTTAAATTCTTTTAATCCAGGTTTTCTCGATATGATTTTCTTTTGTTCGACCTGAGCTGATTTTTGCTGCGCGCGTTCGTAATCTTCTACGAGGTTCTCGACCCCGAGGAATAAAATTTCCCCTTGTTAATCACCACGAAAAGAATTTTCCACTTTTTACTGACTACTGCTACGAACGTTATATTTTTTTGTAGCCCAGTATATGTATCGCTAAATATACCCGTTATTAAACTACAATACTCAGCGGTCCAGATTAAATATCGGCCGATTAATTCGTTGTTTATACGAATAAATTGATATTTTCATCACGGATACCCGCTTAAAAAACCATACGAGACGAAAATCTATCGCTTGAATGCTCCATAGTTGGAATAATATTTCGCGAAATAGTGATAACGGCATAATTTTGTGTTATCCTTTTTTAGCGCATCATGGGGCGTGTTTAATATGTAAATATTGATAAAATCGAACGTGCATTAGTTAGAAAATTCGCGTTAGTCCTCACGAAAATAGTTCTTGTGCTACTTTTCTCGTTCCCTAAACGAGGCTAAGATTGTGAGCCGCTCAGTGAAACGTGCGAGGTTATTATCAGTTATTCTTCTCAAACTAGATCAAAACACTCAAAACTTCACAAATATTTACTATGCTAAGGTAAAACTTTCCCTGAGTACTCCAAGGAAAAGTACAGAATACAAACGCAATTACCACACAAGTTATCTATCGCTAATGAAACTTATAAAAAAATTGTGCATTATACAACCCATTTACGGGATCGCTACAACTATGTTTTATTATAACTACCATAATAATTTTAAGGCTAATTATCGATCGGTCGATAAGTGTGTTAAGTAATTCAGTAACCTTCCGATGAAGTAATTCGCAAAAAAGACTTGCAACGATGCTTAAAATTAAAAGTCACTTTTTCTCGGAACCGATTAAGTTTTTACTTTCGCCGCGATTATATCGAAATTTATGGATCTATACGCTGTATTTCAATTAATGAACGATCAGCTGGGTTACTACACGGTTTAATTAAGCGGCCTATTAGAATAACGTGCAAGCAAAAAAAAAAGTTATAAAGCAGAGATGCATTTAGGCGGAGAGTGGGGGTCTAATACGCAACGGAGAGACTACCAAACTATTTATGATAGTTAAGCGAGATGAGTTACGGTTTACAGTGAAAATCGGCAAAAAATTTTTGACGGTGATCGGAAAAATTACTGTGGGCAATCCAGGGGGGTTAAGGGGAGTCGAGCTTTATAGGTAATAATAACAAATAACAAGTAAAGAACGAAGCAACAATAAAAAGGGACATTACCAAAAAAAAAATCAACACATGAACTTCTTAGAAATGGACATTTTGAGCAAAATTTTCAGTTTCCAAAGTGCCTTAACTTATTCGAACACACATATATACATACAAACACACATAGAGACACCTAGTTTTATACATTAAGTAGTATTGTAACTTACTTCATGCCAGATGTACTCTTTACAAAAAATATTATGACTACTGTTATTATTAATTTGGCTTTGCTAACCCCATTCACATTACTTTCATATTTCATACTGTAGCGAATGCCCCGTATAGGCCGTTGTTAGGGAAAAACAAGTAGTTGTTTATGAATTGTGAATTGTGAATACTGACGTCAGTGTAGTACAAAATCTCTGTGTGTAAAGATTGTTGTAATTTCGGAAGAACTAAATCTGTTTGTACGTAGAAACGCTACAAATTTGGGGGCCTGTCCGGGATTTGGTGAACCGAAGTAGCGGAAAAATTTTGGTGGACCTGAGATGGCGTACAGAAGTGATGGCGATGGCACGCGGCGGAGAGGCGAGGAGTGCAGTCTGTGCGGCGTTATGGAGTTGTTGAGCGGCTGGCGCGACTCGAGATTCCACAGGACTTACAGCTAAGTTAGATTTAGGATAACACTCGAATGGATTGACTGCGTGCGGCTGGCGCGCGTGGCCCGTTTGAGTGCTACACTCACATTTGTAACTCATATTGGGAGACGGGCGCTGTTCGTCTCTAGTACAAGAATTGGTGATGGTTGACCACTGGGTTGTGCGTCTGGAACCATGAAGCAGTTGCTGGGGATTTCAGTAAGTGCAGGAGCAGCGAAGGATTTCAAGAGACAGGTCCCTCTTCTACCTGGAGCATTGGATGGGATTGGTCATCCCTGGTGTCTCTGATGGTCAGAAGTAGGATTGGCCTGCTTGGAGGATTTCAAGAGACAGGTCCCTCTTCTACCTGGAGCATTGGATGGGATTGGTCATCCCTGGTGTCTTTCATGGTCAGAAAGAGGATTGGCCTGCTTGATTTCGATTTGCTGCTGATTAATTTTTGTACAAGATTTGCAGTCTAACCCGCTCAATGGAGTTAATCAAATGGATTTGGCAAGGATCAGGCGGAATCTCTGAAGAAGGGGAGAAGCCGTAGCAGTGGCAAAAGCCATAGCTGTAGCAGTAGCAGCAGTAGCAGTAGTAGTAGCCGTAACCATAGCAGTAGCAGCGGTAGCAGTAGCCGTAACAGTAGCGGTAGCCGTAGCCGTAGCAGGAGCAGTAGCAGTTGCAGTAGCAGTAGCTGTGGCAGTAGCCGTAGCAGTAGCAGTAGCAGTAGTAGTTGCAGTAGCAGTAGCTGTAGCAGTAGACGTAGCAGTAACAGTAGCAGTAGCAGTTGCAGTAGCAGTAGCAGTAGCTGTAGCAGTAGCCGTAGCAGTAGCAGTAGTAGCAGCAGTAGCAGTAGCCGTAACCGTAGCAGTAGCCGTAGCCGAAGCAGGAACAGTAGCAGTTGCAGTAGCAGTAGCTGTAGCAGTACCCGTAGCAGTAGCAGTTCGCTGATATGGACTGCTGTGGAAGTAGATCGTCCGAGGGTCGAGGGCGACCCTGAAGACGGGGAGGGATAGTGTAGCGAATGCCCCGTATAGGCCGTTGTTAGGGAAAAACAAGTAGTTGTTTATGAATTGTGAATTGTGAATACTGACGTCAGTGTAGTACAAAATCTCTGTGTGTAAAGATTGTTGTAATTTCGGAAGAACTAAATCTGTTTGTACGTAGAAACGCTACAATACTTTTCTTTCTAAATGACTCTACGTCCAAACCCAATTTAAGTAGCTCTAAAAATGTCACCATATGACGAGGCCTACATTTCGACATATCACGATCCCACTCTCATATTGCCAAATAGCACGGAGAAATGCCAATGGACGTACAGACTCAGTCAAATTTATGTCCACTATACCCAGGTCCAGTTGTAATCCTCAATGGACATACCATGTAGTCCAGTACGTCCAGGTTCAGCTCTAATATCGTATATGCATACGTTGCACGTCCATATTTGATCCAACAACTTATAACTACATTTTATAAACCACGCATGCAATGATTGAATGTTTTTGGACAATAAACAGATCTTAGTTTTCCCAACTTTGATACGAATAAGTGTTATACAACTTATTACTACAATCCTTTCTTCTACATATCTTCCCTAAATCATAATTCTTTTTTTCTAGCGATTACTCTTAGGCACTTCTGAACACTTTTTCCCAGATAACGAACTGGCCGAAGGAACGATGGACGTGGCGACGGTCGAAGCGTCGAAGAGCACCGAGTCCTTGCCCGAAAAGGGGGCGATAAGGGTGTACAAGATAAGGTGGCTCGTCCTTGCGATTTTTACCGCCTTCTCCGCTTCGAACGGCATGCAGTGGATACAATTTTCGATAATATCGGACGTCGTGGTCAAGTACTATGGGGTGACCAACACGTGGGTCGACTGGACTTCGATGATATACATGGTGCTGTACATCCCGTTCATCTTCCCCGCGAGCTATTTGCTCGAGAAACTGGTGAGTGTAGATTAGAACTGATGAAGATGGCTTACTAACTGGAGGAAATCCTGAATCAGATAAAGTTTTATGCTACCTCAACTTACTACGTGGATCAGCTGCCTCCGATTATTTGTGGATGCGATTATCCCACCTTGAATCAGGGATAAAATAAACGTCCAGCTTGCTATTCAGATAGACAAACTCATCAGTTGTCCCAGATTTAGCTCAGACCACTTATGCCGTTCCACCTTGCTACCTGGATGGGATAAACTCAGAGCCATCAATGGAAAAGTGTCTGGATTACATTCAGTCTTAAGTTGTTCCGATTAACTCAAACCGGGATCTAATTATTCCACCTGATTAGCTGAATCAGGCTCTGAATGATCCTGAATGCTTTTGCCGGCTTAGCTTGTCACCTTAAATTATTCCAATTTATTTTCTGCATCAGATTCTGGACAACATAAGCTCATGTAATCATGTAACTACCTAGATCGAATCTGGAACATATAATCTCTTAAGTTATTCTATCGTAGAGTCTAGAAATCTGGAATAGATAAAAATAAGCCATCAACTGAAGAGTACCGGTCAGATTAACTCATAAACTGTTTCGGCTGAATTAAATCCTGGATCCCGTTATTCAACCTTACTAGTTGGGTGAGGTCATGAATTAGATAAACTCTTATGCCGTCCTAACTTGCTACCTAGATTAGATGAAGCTTTTGGTTATTCCAGCTGATTTCTTAGATCAGCTGCTAGAACATGTAAACTCTGTAGTTCCTTAGCTAACTACACAGATCAGCTTTTGAATCATACAACCTCTAAAGCTGTTTTGCCATACGCACTGGATCAGACAAACCTAGGCTGTCAATTAAATAGTACCTGGATCGAATTAACTCTTCAGCTGTTTCGGTATAATCAAATCCTGGATCTAATTATTTCACCGCTGGATCAGGCGCTTAATTAAATGAATATTTATACTGTCCTACCCCGATGTCCAAACTATCCCAGGGATCTTGTTGGGATTCCTGGGTGTTCCTTGTGGGATTAGATCCTAGATTCGATGAACTTTTCAATCATCTAATCTAATCAGCTTTTAATCTAGATCAGACTCAGGATCTTCAACTGTTCTACCTTATTACGAGGTTTTGGACCAGATCAGAGAGGGTGTCTGGAAGATTAACTCTTCAGCTCCTTCGGCTGACATTAGCAACCTTTTTTGCTATGTCAGGTGGTAAATTAGTTTCTAGCTAGATGAATTTAGACCCTAAACTAGCCCAACGTGTTTCTTGGATCAAATAAACTTATCAATTGTTCAGCTAACCACCTCGAGCAATCTAGGCAAAGTCTTGATCTTTAGTGATATATATTCTGCTAAGGTCTTCCATCTGATTAGCGTGACCAGATATACTTACACAGTCATTATAAGCCACCCCAGTGTTTCTCTACTTTTTCTCCTGAGCTATCCTTCGTAACATTTCAACGTTTGCCCTTAGGGTCTTCGCAGAGCCGTCATCTTTGGCATAGTCGGCACGTGCGTCGGTTCCTGGATCAAACTGCTCGCCGTCGACCCGGGCAGGTCCGTGGTCGCCTTCCTCGGCCAGAGCGTCGTCGCCCTCTCCCAGATCTTCGTCCTGTCGGTCCCTGCGAGGCTAGCAGCCGTCTGGTTCGGACCCTCGCAAGTCTCGTCCGCCTGCAGCATCGGCGTGTTCGGAAATCAGGTAAGCGGGACATTGACACCAAATTTTGAAACCAAAAAAATTCGGTCTACGTTGCTTAGTACCAAGGGAAGGCCCTGGGGACTGGCCCATGTTGCAATCAGTTGCAGCATGAGTTAAACTTGCAATGCAGTAAGTGGGGGGGTAATGGTGGTTTTCAAACAGTAACCGAGTGGCTGGAAGGGACCCCTTCTCTCTTTTGAGTGATGAATAACAGAATTATTTTCCTCAATCAGGGTCTTCAATTGCAGACCAAAAGGTTTAAAAGGGCAAACGGTTAGGCCTACGTCACTGACCACCAATTCTTTTCTAATCAATTATAACATGCGCAACTTACACTTGCAGTAGTAGAGTTATCGAATCAACAGTAATTGGAGGGTTACTACGATGGTAATTCCCCTTTCTATATTCCGTTTAGGAAGTACAATTAGATTTAACATTGGAATGAGGATAGTTGTAGGATACTGTAAATAATTATGATTGGCACATTGCAAAAGCTACTGAAGGTGTTGGGATAAGAATTTTTAGAAAGAAAATAAACTAGACTTTAACTAGACGTTTTAGGTAGGTATAAAAATAAACATCATATGTCTGAATAAAATACAATTTACAGGCGACGTCGATATTCCTTCTCGTTAACAAGTTCTATTGGTAAATTGTGCCGCGATGAGAATCTACATGCATTAATATATATGTACATATGTACGTACGTATACATAAATAAATAATATGCTTATCACTGCTGGTGATGAGTCCCTGCGGAAATCCTTATAGACTTTGTTAGGTAGATATTTTTATGGTGGGCAGATATTAGACATTTGGATGGAATTAGATTAGATTTATCGTGCTGTGCAACAATAATAAAATTGCTTTGAAACTGATGATTAGTCCCAAGGGCGTCCCTCGTGATTCCCACGAGGGAGCGACGCACTTTCGATATTGTTAACGTCACTATACCCCTCTATAACGGAAAATTTAAATGGAAGTATACAGTGAGTAATTCATTAGCCATCGATCGATTGTGCCTGTGTTTGAATCCAAGACATTTTCCAAACAAATGACGTAATTTCAATGATTGTGCAACAAAATCAATAATGAAGTATTTGTTACGCAAAAATCAATGTTGAAGCTATATTACTTCTGTAGGCAGTGGGGTAGAGCGATTAATTCATTTAGCGATACCCACTTAAGTAATATGGCGTTTTTGTCATTAAATGATCCATTATTTTTATTCTGGCTGAAGGAATTGTTTAAGAGATTTGAAAATCTGCAGAATCACTAAAAATAAATACAATCAATTGAAAGATATATTATCTATTCAGATTTATAATTAATTTTGCTTATAACTATCCATCATCTCATTTTCCTAAAAATTGGCATATTTTTTTTTTAAATTCTATAGTAAGCTAAATGACAAATTATTTTTATTGTGGACCATTTTGAATCAGTAGACTCTCTGTTGTTATTAACAACTTTGGGTTTAGAATTATCACTTAAATGCAAATGTGACTGATCAATCATTAAACCTGACAATTTATTTGGAGTCTATTAAAAAAAGTTGTATAATTGAGATGATTTAAAATAATCAATGTTTATGACATTCTAACGTTTTTCGTGGGATCTATTCAATAATTACCCAGAATTGGTCCTAAATTAATTTATTTACACTAGTAAACTGTTCTTACTGATTTATTTATTTGCACAGATATTTGCAACCTCTAATTTATCTTTTATTCCATCTGACTCGTTCGCTTGAGAAATCAGGTAAAATTCTTCAATTCAGATAAAATCAGGTAAAAAATTCTCGTTTGAATAGCGGCTTTTATAACTCAGCGAAATTTGTGGAGAAATGTTTTCTTCTTCTCCTTTAGAGAGCAATGAACCCATCTGATGCTAGAATATTTGTCACTAGAAATAGAAGTAGAGATTTTCAATATAATTCGTATATCTTTTATATGTACACTTTAGAGCCTTCATCAACCATGCTACGCTATGATTTCTAGCCGTAAACTTTACTGCAGGCTATGTATGTAAGTAGGACCTGGAATTGCTAAAGGTAATGTAAATGATGCTTGGACGTAAGCT
Organism: Cryptocephalus primarius; assembly: GCA_963576515.1. Classification (NCBI taxonomy): domain Eukaryota; kingdom Metazoa; phylum Arthropoda; class Insecta; order Coleoptera; family Chrysomelidae; genus Cryptocephalus; species Cryptocephalus primarius. The sequence continues at coordinate 7,481,380 of OY754948.1, forward strand.
AATATAATAAAACTTGTGAGGGATGTGAGGAACGGGATAAAAAAATTGACCTTTAAATACAAAAATCTTTAAATAAAAAATTTACATACTTGTGTGAAGGTGAGAACTAATTATTATAACTAGCAATTGGAAAATGTGTAAAATGCATACTGAATGCATATTTCAAAAATAGAAGTATGTGCATTGAATTATTTGCAGTTACAATTACTTTTCCAAGTAGTTTTGGTGCTTATTAAAGTTAAGTAATTTCTAAGAAAATTGTGAATTTCTATGGACCAATGATATTCTTAAGGGAAATCTAAATGTACGTTGAGATGATTATAAATAAATTCTGATACAATGAAATAAGTTCTCGAATTCGTAAAAACCTTATGAAAATTATAAGGGACTGATGACATTCCATTTTTCATATATTTTCACATATATTTCATATTTTCATATATTTTTATATTTTCACAATTATTGTGCAAAAATTGTAAGACCGATTTTGTTGAAATTTGATGGGTTGATTTTTCCTATTGAAAAGCACTTTTCAGGTCAAATCTGAAGGTCCTAAATACTTAAAAATGATGAAGTGCCCGTTGTTCTTGTCACTGTTTCAATTGTTTTACCATTATAATAAAAACCTGTTTTATGAATTGCCACCGACGGTAAAAAACTTATTACCAAATCTATTATTCTTTTTCATCACCTCTTAAAAATGAATGCTTAATAATTTATGTTGGCAACTAACTGGAAAAACGATATATTTCTAAAACTATTTCCATTTTAAAATAGATACCACCTGGATCATAAATATTTATTTAACGATAAACATTTCTACTTACACATAACCAAAATTTTGTTCCTCCGTAAGTGTAACTTCATAACAATTTGAAACCTCAAATCATTTATACTGTTATAGTAATGCATCAATCATAAAAGCATAAACCTTTGAACGAATCGACACAACTCTCTCTTCAACTATTGTTACCCTAAAATAACTTTTGTGAAGTGATACTTACAGTATTGATCTGATTGTTATCAATTCTCTAACAATTACGTTCCCTGTCCAGTTAGGCGTAGCGTTGGGTTTCCTGATCCCTCCCATCGTTGTCTCCAGCAATTCCACCACGGAGGAGCTGACCGTCCAATTCTACGTCCTCTACGGGATAAATGCGGGCCTCACGACGGTTTTGCTGATTTTGATCCTCTTATGTGAGTGTTTTCAAGTTTTCCGAAATTCGTAGAGCTCATGTTTCACCATTTTTCAGTTTTCAAGAACGCTCCTCCACTGCCACCATCGATAGCTGCAGCTCAACAGACCTCCGAGGACAACGAAAATTTCTTGGTCTCTTTGAAGAATCTATCGACGAATAAGTCTTATATTTTGTTGCTGATCGCCTACGGGATTAATGTAGGGGTGTTTTACGCCATCTCGACGTTACTCAACCAGATTATAATTCACTATTATCCGGTAAATGTGATGTTTATTACGCTCGACTCAGATTAACTGTACTTAACCAATATAATATTTCACTAACCAACTATTTTAAATACAAATATTTTGATGAAGCAACGCCTATTGCCAGTTGTTAAATTTTATTGTTAAATTTATTTTTATTGGTTTTAGAATTCCAGCGTGGACGCCGGTCGGATCGGTTTGGTAATAATCATATCGGGAATGCTGGGTTCAGTTTGCTGCGGTGTCGTCCTCGACACTTTTCATAAGTATAAGTAAGTTATTTCGTTTACTGTCGCTTGAATTGTACCCTTGCATTCGAAATTTATGATTACAGGGAAACGACGATAGCCGTGTACGCCTTCTCGCTAGTTGGGATGATTGCATACACTTTCACACTTTCAAAGGGGATCATCGTGGTGTACATCGTGTCGGCCTTACTAGGGTAAGATGATTTATAAAATGTTTAAACCGCTGAAGGCGAGACAGCTGTAAATCTGGCAAGCACTACGTGCTCAATCGTGGAATTGTTGATGATATGTTAGGTTAGACCTACATAACAAACGACTTTTGTATTCATATATTTCCATAGCGAGCTTTAAAAACAGACCTTGCGTGATTTAAGTTCAGCATTTTGATTACTTCAGCTTTGACCCCATTGACCTTACAGGTTTCCCACATATCGATTTCTCACGTATTATTCTGATAAGCAAATTTCGAGACAATTTGAATTTATCTCGTTTTTCTTTTTTTTTTCATCGATGAGATGTGATTATCATATTGAAACTTTATATATGTATGTTACTAATACAATTGACGTAGAACAAATAGTGCACCTCACATAGCGATAGGGCCAAGATGGGTGGTCGAAACTAATTTTTATTGGTACCTGGATTTAATTTGTTATTTAAGACGCGGTACTTCAACCACATGATTTGTATTTTTATAATTGTTTTCTGCCTTCAAGGGTAGGCTGCTAACGCCGCGCACTGCAAATTTAGAGAATTAAGGAGACGTTTTTGGTTTCATGGAATTATTTCAAACGTTAATGTTGATTTAACTTAAAATTGTGAGATTTATGTAAAATGCATCACCAAATTACATATTATAGTGTTAGAACTTTCAAGGACAAAATACGTACAGAAACACAATATACAATTGTCGGGGCGACATCAATTGTATTTGGCTTTGCTGGCATAAGGTCCTCTATAGTGCATTTGAATGGAGCACAGTAGACAAGTATACATATGTAGCGCGGTTTGTAGTGCTCTGCATTCGCAGAGCTTAGAGTATATAAAGTAGCCTCTCTCGATCTTGCAATGCCCTATGTAGTATGTTTAGTGCCTTCCAAGTTTCCCAATTTTCGTCGCATCCTGGTGTCTGTTCTTCTTTCGGCTTCATCCAGTGTTGATTTGAGTCAATTCTCCCTTCAAAGATCCATTCTGATCTTTCGCCGATCTCAGGAAATTTCGCCTCGATTTTAATTGCTGAGGAGCCTGTTGAAGACCGTAGAGGGGGTGTTGTTTCGCCTCTGCTGATTGAAATCGTTCTTTAAATACAGTTGCATCTCTGCAAATTGTTGATGGCAGCTAGATGACAGATTTTGTCCAGAATCTGTACGTCTCGCTGAGGGCGACATCAACTTACCTTGCAAGTGCTGATCTATACCGAACCGGGTATGCATACATGCCGGCTGAGTGACAGGGGACGTGAGTTTTTAAATACCCTGGGTTTTGCCCTCTATTTGTGTTTCAGCATAGGGCAATGCTCCAGTAGTACACCTTCCATTTGATCTGTAACTTTCTGGCGGCCTGCCTACTCCGAAGGTGGAATGCACACACTTGTGTATTCGTTGGGTTCAACTTCAACTGGTGATTTCGATAATATAGATTTAGCCCAACTCTACTAGGGCCCTACTCAGATATTGTTCCACCTCCACGAATGGTTCCTTTGTGATGTATTCGTCTGCATGTAAATTGCTATTCGTACTTGCAGGTAGGTGTTGATCATTGTTATAGATACTGAAGAATAGTGGTGCCAACCCACTTCATTGTGGCAGATCATCCCTCTGGTTTCTCCATCTGCTTCACTTTCACTGGAACTCCACTCGGTACCTCCGACTTTGGAGCAGGTTTCTGATGATATTTCTGAGCTCCATATCTTTAGATATAGCATATATTTTCTGCATCAGGAGTCTGAGGCGTCATATGCAGCCGTGAGGTCGATGGAAACGGCGCCCGCTCCATAGCCCGCTTTGAAAACATCCTCGATATGCTGAGATAGATTGAGTACTTGTGCAGTACAGCTTTTTTCGGGACAAAATCCAGCCTGTTGCGGTATGAGGATAAGTCCATAGACAATTTGAGGCGGTTTTGTATTAATCTTTTAAAGATTTTATATGTATGGCATAACAGGGAGATTGGGCAGTAGCTCTTTGGACTGCTAACCTCTTTAACCCGTTTAAGAATTGCTGTGATCTTGGCTTTGCGCCAGATGCTGGGGATTTGCACTGTTGTAGACAAGCATTGAGCTCTATCTTCCGTGCTTTACATTTCTTTATGGCATTATTCAGCTCTTCTATGGTGAAAAGGGTGGAGAATTTGGTCGTTTCTTTGCCCTACATTTGGTTAATATTGGTTTCCTGTCTGGGAGGATTTGATCTGGCATGCCATTCTTTACGTTGACCGTATGCACTTTTGACCATTTGTAAAATCCAAAAATAATCTTAGGACCACCCAAAAAAGTAATTATCGATTGGATAAAATCAGTAATATTTCATTATTTACTATTGCTGGACCATTTTCGTTGAAATTTCAAACTTCTCTTGTACTTCAAGAGCATTTTGTCACCAATGCAATTATGTTACATATTTTTTCTTTCATTTTGAAATATCTCAATTTCGAAAAATTAAAATTTGTCTTGATTAATTTGCAAAAATGTCTACGTAGGGTCATTGGGTAGAACGTGTAGTTTTCGAGTTTAAAAAATTAGATTTTCAAACATTACTCACAACAATTTGTAAAAAGAAATTTTGTCTGCATTTCATGTGGACAACTCAATGTTAAAAGATGGCATTTTCCATTTAATAATAATTCGATCGCGTCATTACTCAGAAATCATTGACGCCCCTTTCAAATTGACTTGTGCGGAATTGATGCTTACAATATAGAATGTAAGTTCCCTTTTGGTAAGTAAGTACCATAAAAGAATTTACCTGCTACGAACTGCCTCAGGTACTGTGGTAATTTGACTTTTTGACCTGAAAAATTATTTCCAGCTTCTTCATGACCGGCCTCCTGCCCGTCGGCTTCGAGCTCGCCGCCGAGCTGACCTACCCCGAGCCGGAGGGCACCTCCTCGGGGATGCTCAACGCCGGCGCGCAGGTCTTCGGCATCGCCTTCACGAACCTCTACTCGGTCCTTTTCTACAACGCGTCCGACATCTGGGCGAACGTATCCATGTGCGTCATGCTCCTCCTCGGCACCATCATGCTCATGCTCACCAGTTCGGGAATGAGGCGGCAGGCCGCGCACGTCGAATGAGAGCCGCGCCCCCTACCGTTCCCAGTAAATATTACTTAGGTAAATTATTTCCTTTGGTTTAAGTCGCGACGTCGAGAGGGCGAGTCTTCCGTATTGCCAAACTCAATTTAAAAAGTCACACAGGTAATTTACGATTATTACGATGCAGGGTGCAGCGTTAGACCGGGGGTATTTCTTCAAGCATCCACGATCGCACTCTCGTGTTGTGAGGTAACGACTTTTCATCTTAGCGTTGACTAAATTGATGAGTTCTGCTGAAATATCCACAGGTGACCCAACACGTCACGATCCCACTCTCGTGTTGTGAGTGAGTGACGATACTTCATCGTAGATAGATTCATTTGATATATATCGCTACTCGAGCGAAGTCCGGTCTCAATCCTAACGATTTTTTGTGTAGCTTAGATTGAGTTTGGAATGAGTATACTCTAGGTCGGATTAAGAGTAAAGGCATCTTCGTCAGGCGATTTGGCTTAGGCTGTTTTAAACAACAATATTAATTGACTAATGTCAAAGTGACAAGAAGGTTCGGGATGTACTGTTTTGAAGTTTTTGTATATAATTCAGTTAAACATTTTGTAGACATTTCAGTTTACTCTAATTCGCATGGAGCTAAAAACTGGTATATGTTTTTGATGCACTATTATAAATAAAATATCAAAAATGTAATAGTATATGTATAAAAATAAGTCAGACAGAAGTTGTAGAACTTGTAAACAAGTAACTACTTTTGTAAGTATTTACAAAAAATTGTTGTTGGTTTGTGGTCGTATGTTGTCATAAATTGATAAAAAATGACAGAAGATGAAGATGTCTTTGTAGTTCGACGACGACGTTCAGCACATTTAAAGTTTTTCTTCTAATCAGTATTACCATCAAACACTACTGTCACTCTATGACCAACATGTCCATATAGATACTGAATGAATTTATCAAAAAAAAAAAACATTAAATGTTTCCTCTAGATTCCATACAATGCAGTGTAATAGACATCATCTATCGATGATGTCAGGAGCACTTGTGTTTTCACACAAACCGTGTACAACTGCAATGTTCAATGATTGAAAATTTCTTTTAAGGATATAGTCATACAGAATCGTATAGTTTTTTAGTTATAGTATTAGTTAAACAGAACTAATATTATTTGTTTTTTGTATTAAACGTCCGATGATGCATATGATGAGTCTTTTTTGAAGACAATTGTAAGGTATACAACTTTTATCTAACTTATTTTTATGATAGGTCTGATACTTGCGACCTATGACCCTGAATAAATTTTTGGGCTGATAAGTTCGGTGAGAATTCTTCATATTTTCATTCTAGTACCATAGACCTATATCCATTTTTAGCACTATGCAAAATATTGTAAACCTATCACTACCTTTTAGCCTATTCTGACCGGACTAAGAGTGATTGGCTTCTTGTATGCATAAAACATGGCGGAAGTTCCCATGTCCGAAAACTTAATACTCAAATGATCAATGGGTGTTCAAGCTTGAATATGGTATAACTTTGTTAGATGGTTTGTGTAAATCATATGAAAGTCATGATAGAATCTAATTAGATCGTTTTAGTATCACGAATTATCATTTTTAGTATTATTATAAACAGTGATTTTAGCCAATTGGCTGGCTTTTCTTGTGAGAGCTGTAGACTTTAACAGACTCTATTTAGTTGTCACCTTATAGGATAGAGTCCTTAAGGCCTTCGTCTAGCATCACAGAATAACTAATAATTGAAACTATAAATTGATCCCATTACCACTTTAATCATGGTGCAAAAGAGAAACTAAGAATAAAGATAAAATAAACAACTAATACAGTGACAGATGACAGCAAAATTCACTACAATCACTAAGAATGCTTACAAAATTCGACTTTAACTTTTGGATTTGATCCCAACCAGATAATGGGTCTTTGGCTAAGGCCAATGGGAGAAATGTCGACTCTTGACATCTTCGCATTACAGGTTTCTCAACGGTTTTAGTTAGTACTCGACTAACTGAAACTGATAAATTGTAAGGAACCTTGTTAAAAATCGAAAAATAGAGACAATAAGAACAACATTTTTGTTTAGGATAATTTCAAAATAGGGCAAACCCATTTGACAGCAAACGGTTTTTTTTATTATACTGGGTTTAACTAAATGATATACAACATACACATGTTTTATAAACTCTCCTCTTTACGAAATAATCAATGTAATCCTTTTAGCATGTTTGAGTATGGCACTGTTCTCACAATAAGTGAAATATATATTGCCTTACACATTGTTGCCGAGTTTCAAAACTCGATTGTGGCAAGCTGAAGTATTTGAAATTCAATTTTATCACAGTTCAACATATCATATTAATCCGAATTATTTTCGATATAAATGCATATAGCTTAAAGAATGCCAATTTTCAGAGTTTCTCTAACCAATCAAATCACTTCACAGGTATGACAGTTTATTGTTAGGTTATTTCCAGCCTTTGCAGACAGATTGGGAAGTTAACAACTCCACTTGAATGCTTCTCAATACTTGTTGCCCTGAGGCATGTTGCGTTGCCAGCCAGCTCGTCAAATCTTTTTCTTTCCATAAAATAGTCAGCATCATGAATAATTGTCCTGCATCCACATGAGCAGAATCCAATGAGCTGAAAATATCAGCCATTTTTTGAGCGTAGAGCTCTTCTCTCTGAAACCAGCTGTTTCCTGCTTGTATCTTAATATCTTCAAGCCATCTTTTCTGTGATCTTCCCACGTTGCGGTTTTCTTTGTCACTGCTAATGTTTCTAGGCCATAGGTTACTACTGGTGATATATAGGCGTTTAAAACGTTTTTCCAAATCCATAGGTACGCTATTATCTCTAAATATGTACTTTGTCTTCCCGAAAACTGTCCCCACTTTACTTCTTATCATCGCTGTCTGTCAAAATATACACACTCTTCCACGTTTTCCAATTTCGTACCATCCATGGGTGTTCTTCAGTATTACTGATTATTTTGGTCCTTGCGATATTTATCTTTAAGCTGACATTTGAAGAGGCATGATTCAGTTGCTTTAACATGTCGCTTAATTCCTTCTTATTAATACAAATGAAGAAGATGTCGTCGACAAATCGAAGATAGTTCAAGAATGATCCGTCGATATTTATGCCTGTAGTTTCCTACTGGAATAATTTGAAGAGGTTTTCTAGCACCAGGGTAAACAATATTAGAGATATGGCCTTGGTGAAAGGTTCTATTTCCGTCTATGTTTTTCAGTAGGTTGCTGTATAGAGAACATATTCTGGTATCGTCAATTACCTTATGAAGGCTTGTCTTAATAGAATCGAACGCTTTATGAAAATTTATAAACGCTCAGTGAAGTGGTACGTTGTATTTTGTGTGTTCTAATTGTGTATAGGTGATCGATGGTGCTAAACACCTGGATAAACTAGTTAATAAGTCAAATTTATTTGTGTAAGATAATACCAACTAAGTAAAAACGTTGAGAAAATCTTGTACTAACACGGTGTCACGAAATATGGCTGTTATTCTTTGAGAACGATTTTGTGAATTTTTCTTTATTGACGCCTTTACCAAAAGGACGTGAAGTCGAGTTTTGTAATTTAGTCCCTAAAGTGCAATCACTCAAATTTATGCAAAACACCAAAGATATTGAAAATACTGGCAAACTCTCAAAACGAGGACATTTGCTTTAACCTCTGCCCTTGCATTCAATTATGATTTACACTGACCATATCTGAGAATACAGAAATATCAATTTGTGAACTGATTGATTCTGCTGATTGATTTGAGAATCATTTTGTATATATATTTTTTATGACGGACCATTAAAATGTACCTTAAGAGTGTAATATCCTGTAAGACAATACTTTAACTAATAGTATTTAAAAATGTAGTGGTATCACTGCACGGTGTTTATGAAATAAAATGTAATAGTTTAAGATTTCTATGTAGACGAAAAACGCAGTTGACGTTGCCATGTCGGATATTAGATATTTTTTAACTCGAAGACATATACAGATACAAATTAAGTAGTGATATTGATGTGATATGACTTCTAATGAATAATATAGGTAGTTTAATGATGCTGTACGGTCGTTCAAATATTTTTTCGGATATACTTGGGGGCGGCTGTGAAGCAGAAGAATCGACGAAATGTACGATTCTTCTGACATATCGGTTTGCGTTTGTGTCAGTTTCTTACAAAATATTTGACAATACTAAAATGACAATAAACCTATTGAGGCGATATTTATGGCATCTATATACCGTAGTGTAGCAGTTCATAGTGGAATTTAACAGGGATCGAATAGAAATGGAACGCTACAACTAACGTTAATTCAATACTGTTATGCACGAAACACCATGTTTCCATTCCTGTTTGATCTGGTGATCCAATAACACTGGCAATAATGTATAGCTAATTGTTGTTACTGTGTGCCTCATTACTATTTTGGCTTATTGGAGTAGATATTTGTATTTAAGCTTCATCACAAGAAATATCAACGTCGACCGTCTTCCAATAGCGACAGCATTAAGAACCAGTATTGAATTAAACTTATATATTTTAAGGATTGAATGCAGGAAAATAAATATTTTATCCAAGATAGTGTTTTTCTTATGTTTCCCTTTACTTTTCCCAAATCTCTATATTGACGTAATGATTTATTTAACGCTCACTACTCTTCCCTATTAAAGTTTAATAATCATATGTATCTATGTTCACTTTTTGCCAACGAAACGTACGTTTTATCTAAATACTCACTTAATTTACTATCGATTAAATTTTTATCCCGGTAATACGTAATTACTATACAATTGAAATAAATCTCTAATCACGGCGAAATTTCGATTGCTATTTACTTTATTATTTATATTATTATTTATCGATGCCACATTTGTCGAGTTGTCACTTGAGATTATCGAAATCACATTTCAAATACAATGGAATAGTTAAGAAAGAAAAAGTTAAAAATTAATTATTATGACAGATAAAATCTAAATTACGCGACGTCTTCACTTCAGATTACAAACAAAAAATCCCCTGCCACCCAATTTATTCCTAACACGATTTATACTTACGAACCGATCTATCCGGCTTTTACTACCCGTATTGACCAGATTGATTAGTCCCATTATGAGTTAGTGACCATCGTGACGTAATTGGACAAGAATTACAACAACAAACAGTTTGTATAGGTATGTTGTCATAGTGGACGTAAGAGGTGTTGTTTTTTCATTCTGCCGTTAAATCCATGGAGCAGGCAATCATGAAAGTAAAAACAAAAATCTTTGGAAATATTTTATATGAAAATTCACCAAAGGTAAGTCAATGGCGAAGTAAGCAGACCTTTGAAAAGGGGAAGGCTATTTGATCTTGTAAATCTATTAAAATATGTAAGATGTGTTACGTTGCGATTTTAAGTGAGGTTTGATTGAAACGAAATTATTAATAAATTAATAATAAAGGAATTATGTGGGTTTATTACACAAAATTTAAATAATTTTCCTTTTATAGAATTTGTTATTGAAGTGTTCAAATCTTTTTAAAATAAAATACAACTTATTTAACAAAAATTGTTTTTTACTCATTTAGAGCGACAAAAAGGCGATCATAAGAGAACCCTTTAAAAGGTGCTGGGGGAACCCTTTAAAAAGATGGTGGGCATGATTTCTCAGGTCGGTCTTGTCAATATGAAAAAATTCGAACGGCATTTTAAAATATGCCTTAAATAATTAAGTGATTATCGTCGGTAGTAAAAGTAAACATAATGGGTAATAAAACAAAATGGCAGAATTTTAAAGTTTTTGGTCATTTTTTGCAACTAAAATTATATGGCGATATAGAGGAAGGGAGGATTAGTGGGATTAGGGGGGTTAGTGTAACCGCTGCGATGTGTGGAGTCCCACATTCAGATGCGATAAATGATCAATTCAAAGGATGGAACTTATTTCGTCCCTACTTAAGAAATGTCTAACACAATCTGATGCCTATGAAGAAATTTCCCCTTGAAAAAAAAGTTAAACCTTGGCACTGTTTAATTGTGAAAATATTTCACCATATTTCCATTTTTACATTTGAAACATATCTGTTAAAGGCGTTAAATTGGAATCAGTCAGTCTAAGAAAGCATTTCAAGTAGCTAAAAAATAATATTTGAATCTATTCTGGTACAAAAATAATTACTTTGGCAACTACAACTGAAAAAAATTATGTCAAATAGTAAAATTCAGGTTTATAAACACAAACATGTTTAATATGACTCTTATCTACTTTAGCATTAAGGAATTCCACGATTTCTTCAGGTATGATTGAGTAATTCAGAAATAATGATACTTACTTTGGTATTAAAAAAGTAATTTGAAGTACTATCAAGTACAAGTATAGAATAAGTGTCGGCAGTGTTTAATTTTTAAAATACTTCAGTACACTTCCAGCTTTAATTTTGAGTCAGATTTTTTTAAAGTGCATTAAAATATAATAAGTCAGTTTACGAATGAAAGCTGAACTATAAAAACTTACAAAGACTAAAATTATGTGAATTCAGCATTGGAACTGTTTAATTTTTAATATATTTCAGCACATATTTCAGTTTTTCTTTTGAAGGAAATTTGAGTGTATTAAAATTTAATCGATTAGTAAATTTTACTGATTTATTCATTCAAACTGTTTAGTTTCTGAAAATCGGAAATACTGCTATTCAATTACCGTTATATATGCGGTTTAACAGATGAAAGCCCTTGCAGCAAAGACGGAAGCTTAAAATATTCGAAATATTCCACAGAGCCTATGTGAGTTTACGTAGGCGAAGGTAAAATTTCAAAACAGTCGAGCCTTTTGACAGAGATTTCAGTTCTTTGCTTCTCAAAAAAGTGAAATATATTGGTTAAATATAGTCGAAAGTGAAAAGAACTAAATTACTACGGACCTGAGAATAGTTCAAAAAGAGCGAAGAAGGACTACAAAGAGTCTAAATCAGTGAGCGAACGAAGTCGTGATGGGTCATAAAACAAGATTAATTAGCTAAAAAATCATTCGACAATTACATTATCATTATCAAACATTTGATAACGTTTAGTTTCGTAGTAATTACTACTTCATATCTACAATATTTTAGTATATTAAAATATTGCAGTAAATATTTAGTACATTAAAATATTGTAGTAAATATTTAGTATATTATTAGACTTTAATGTATTTTAAGTGAATTAAAAATTAGACAATAAATTTAAGTAAATATTATACATAAATAGAAAACTCCTCTTGTTAGTAAAATTATCGCTGAATATTTAATAAAAAACCAACTAGTTTCGCTACATTTCCCTAAATCTTCACTAATCGGAGACATCTTTTATTTAAACAAAGAATTAATAGAGTTGTTGTTAATATTTCAATAAAAAATCAATTTACACCACAGACATAATTCCTAAAACAATACCTAAATCCTATTTTCTGTGCGTACATGTATGTACGTGTGTTCCTTTGATTAAGAACAAATGTATCTATCATACTGAGGACAAAATTCGCACGTGTTCTGCGCATAATTCTAATTTGTGTTGGACATTAGAGGCCTTTCGCTAATAAATAACGATTACATTATTTGATATAAAGTCGCGGCCCAAATAGATTTTTCGGTTAAAATCCAGGGTGAGTGTTCAACCAAACTGTTTTACGTCCGGATAGTGTGATGTAAATGGCACAGTGAGACTCAGCAAAGCAGGTAAGATGGCACTATGGATATAATTTTGAGTCGAGCTAGTGGAATTTCGATATACTTTGAACCTTTGTCGAAATTTAAACAGAGCCCACTTTGTATATAATGGGACTCTGGTTCCTTCAGATATGCATCGCAGAGTGATAAGAGAGAAATGGATATCAGACGATTTTACATTATAATTAACGATTAACAAAGAAAAAAAATAGGTCGGGATGGAGTGGTGATATTTCTACCTTATCACCGGTTTTTACGTGACTTCACTACTACTGACTAGATTTTTCGCTTATAAGCTTCAGCTCGCGATCAGTGCAGAATTAACGAGTATGAATTTTTCGATAACTGAGTGGGGGGGTTATCGGTGCAAATACCCGCTAGTTAATGGAGAAGTTCCAATTTTGGAAGTAATTGCAGTACAAAATTATAATCTCTCAGGTAAGTGCAGAGAAATGTTCCAACAATCTAAATAGAGTAACACTTCCTTCTTATAATTCCTATAAGGTACGTTGGTATTATTATTTTATTTTGTAAATTTCATTTTACCACTGCGATTATTTCATTTTATTTCCATACTTTTATTTATCATCGACAAACATCCTAATACCGATTCATATTTATTTTTCTTATTACATCGACGAGTATATGTAGACCAGACCTGCGTCATACATTACAACCTACCTGAGAATACCATCGGTAATTCTATTATTGCGAACTTAAATTTAAGACGTGTTATCAGCCCATTCATTACTTAACGTGTGTGCTGTTAATTGGCGATTTTGAGAAAAGATGTCAGGAGCCCTTGAATCTTGATCATTCTGTCAGAACTTTGACGGTGTTATCTTAACTTCTTGAGGAACGAATGTTCAGATTATCCCGATTATCAATGTCGATTATGATTAACAAGAGCGTTGGTTTTCAATCAAAGCGATCTGCATATCTGAAAATTTCTTAAAAAAGTTTGACGTTATGAATAATTAAGTGTAATGTCGCGTCAGCACATTGACGACTCGTCAAATAAGTACCATTACTATAACAAAACTATCCTCCAATTCCATAGATAACTACTCGCAGTGATTAGTATGACAGGGCATAAAATTAACCTCAGTTACGTTTTGTTAAACATTATTTAATTTTGTTAACAAAAACTTAATATTATTTTTCGAAATATAATTTCTGAAGCGCACTTGAAATTGCGAAATTTTCGTTTGATGACAATGGCAATAATCTCAGACAGAAATGCTTATAAACCACGTGCAGGATACATCGCATTTTTAGTTAAACCCTAACGAGTCAAGCGGAACTAAATCATCGAACATGACAAACATGGTATTACGTATTGACAATTAGTAAATCGAGTGAATTGGTACTACTAAAGGTAATGTAATTAATTTATGCTAAAACTATTTGTATAATGAATGTCTTGTTGTGTTTTGCAGTTATTTAAGTAGCAACACAAATCGTAACTAATTAATTTTGATTTAGATCTTTGAATTATAACCTACATTTTTATTTAACATTTGGTTCAATTATGCGTGTGAGTAAATCAATTATTACCTTCAGAAATGTTGTCTGAATTCGTTTTGTTTAGTTTTAGTTTTAAGAATTTTAAATTACAAAATTTTATATTGTCCACAAAGGTTTAGTATAACAGATAATTTTAGTTTCAAAATTTCTTTAAATACGATTGAGTAATCAAGAAGCATTAAGCAACAAGCAAGAAAAAATTAAAGGTACGTTTTATAATTTTAACTGTAGGGCGTCATTAAACTTTTATTTAACGAATCGAAATGCCTAATGAGTAACGAGTGTTTCACCTAATTCCTTTTTCTAATAATAGTTGTAGCAAATATCAATATATTTTTATTTTAGTACGATATAGCTTAGAGGTGTGGAAAGTATTATACCTTAGATATATTTATTTTAGCTCATAAATACCTATCCCCAGTGTCTAGAATTTAATGAAAGTGCGAAGTAAGTTTGACAGGAAGTTTGAGAACTTTGAAATTCTCAAGGCAACCATTCTCATTAAACTAGTAAGATTTCTGAGATTTATTAAACATACAAGCATCCAGTTTCATCTAGTACATTTGATCCATATATTACATTTCCATTACATTTCTGAAAATGTAAGAAATTACAGAAACTTTGAGTAATTATCTAATGATAACGCAATCTGAAAGTTTCAAAGATAACCTCCAAGACTTCTTTAGAGAAAACCTGTAGAGGGTAATACAGAATATATTTTGAAGCTCTACCCAGGAGATTTAGTTCATTTTGGTACGACTAGATATTATGTGCATTCTCCAAACTAAACGAAATTTGGCGTATCTTCAATTTATTGTAAACCTGCAAGGTTTCCAGGTAGCCTTCCAGAATATAAATCTAAACCTGTATATCAAAGTCATACTTTGAGAATAATTACTCTTAATTTAACTTACTAACTTAATTTAATAGAGTTGAGCCCTATACTTTTATTAAACATGAATATACAATAGTTAGTTGATTCTCAATATCTGTTGAGTATTATATATCCAAATATTCCTTAGCAACTCTCAGGATCTGAAAAGCCCAAGGAAGTTAAAGTAAACGTGAGAACTATGTAACATAACATAATTATGGAACATTTCAGAGCAACCTGAAATAATTCTAGGACTCCTTCAAGATTTATTTAATTGCAACTTGTAGTGCCTCACAGGCACCTCAGAATATATTCCGTAAACGCCATACATAACATTTAGTACTATTTAGCTCTAGAAATTCTTTCTTCTAGACTCTAGACCAACGAAATTCAGGGGATTTTCAATCTCTTTAATCAATAAAAGACAAAGAAATTGGATGGGGATTTTAAGATTTCAGCCCTAATATATTGTGATTAGATATGGAAATAACTTAGATGATTCTCAGTGCCTATGCAGCATTTGATGCGTCCAAATTTCCTTCAGTAATTTTACCTAGGGAAATTATACTGACTTAAAACTATGGAACAACGAGGCGACCTGAAATACTTGCTAGAAAACTTGCAAAATTTCTTTAAAGGCAACCTGTAGAATGTAATACAGAATATATGCATTAAGTACAAGAATTATTAATCCTATTTGGCACTATTAGGCTTTAAATGTACGTCCTTTAAGACCGAGGGAAATTCAGGATATTTTTAATTTCTTGTAACTCTGCAAGGTTTCTAGGTAGTCTACCACAGTTTCTAGAATCTATAAAACCGAAAAGAGTTTGAAAAAGAAGATTTTAAGCACACTGTAACCCTCGAAAGAATCTGAGGTACTTGTTGTTAATGGCCTGAGAAGATTACAGTAACTGTAAGAACCATGGAATAAGCATGATAACTTGAGATAATTCCACGAAAATCTACTAGGTGAAACCTGTTGGGGATACTAAAGAAGATATTTTATAATCACTGGAGTTTTTAATTTAATTTGCTATGAGTGAGCTCTATAGAAAGTTCCCACTAGAACCTAGACGGAAAGAAATTCAGGGACCCTTCAATTTGTGAACCTGTAAGTTTTTGAAGTATATTTCACGGTTCCTAGAAACTAAAAAAGCAAAAGAAGTATGACAGGAATTTTAAGAACCTTGATATCTTTCAGATAGCCTGAGATACTTGTTAAGATAATAGAATCAACACTTGGAGAAATAGATCCTCGCACTTAAATGCGAATTTATAACGATGATATCTCAATTAATTTTACTCCAAAAAATTGAAAGGAAGCGCAAATTTTCTGTAAAATATTTCTAAAATTTCGAGGCTTCAACCTTCAATATTTCAAGGAATTATTAAATTTCAAAGAAATCAATGAAAATAAATATATCTTTTGAACCATACACATGAGTTTTTAATTTAATTCGATACTATTGGTCCTTAAGGCGCTTTTCTGTTGACGAAATTATATTCAAAGCATCCTCATTTCCTTTTAAATCGAAGCCTCAGATCCCAAGGGATGGGAACCCAATACCTGTTTCACCTGTAACATTTTCTAATATTCGTTAGACACATTTAGATTCGATCAGTGAACCAATGAACAATCAAGGTGACCTGAGATAGTTATAGAAACAAACCTTCCACACAAACCCAAACCATAGTTTCTTCAGAGGCAACTTGGAGGAATAATATATAACCTATTCTTTACACTTTGCACAAGAGTTGCTGATTCATTTTTACTTGTTACGATTGGACCTTGAATGTTTCCATAGACGAAAGACAAATCGTAGGATTTTCGATTTCTCCTGTTCCCGCAGCATTTCTAAAATCGACAAAAATATTGAGAACCATCGAAGCAACCATCGATAATTGTTATTAAGCCTTCAAGGTTTCTATGTATTTCAATATCTGCTGCAAAAAGATAAATTTTCAACTTCCCTCACTTATTGAATCCTAGAATTTTTTCCATCACACCGAGACAAAATTGCAATATTCTCAATCTCTATTCGGCCTCTAACTTTGAACATTACGAAATATTCAAGGTAACCTGAGACAATCTCAAGGTTTCCCTAAAGTCAACCAGTAGTGAGCAAAATGGAATATATTCTTTAAACTTTATACAAGAGTTTTTAAGTTAATTTATTATGATACGGCTTTAAATGCTCTTTTCGATAGATGAAGTAGAAATCAGAAGATTTTCTATTCATGGAAAACCCGCAAGATTTCTAAATCAACTCACCCGATTTCTAAAATCTAAGATACCCAAGGAAATTGGGTAGGAAGTTGAAGAACTTTGAAATTATGAAACCTGTTGAATTACTACATAGTCATAAACAGTAACTAGAAGTATCCCCTTAAAACCCATTTCATTCAGATAAGCAATATGTTAAATAACCTTCATGTTCTGTTCAATATTAAAAATTTACATGCATGAATTTGCTGAGACAGACTCAAAAAACCAGCAAGGTTTCTTACAAAGTGGGCATTAGAAAATCAATTGTCTATATATTACACTAGAATTTTCAATTTTAATTGGTACGCTTGGGTCTTAAAGCCTATTGTTTAGGATTAATTTAAGTATACAGAACAAGTACCTGGGGTGTTTAGTCACGTCATTGATAGAGGGTATTAAGTTATGTGCCGGAATTTCAAATATGACGCTTATTACCTTCCTTATGATAAAATGAAGATAAAAGAAAATAGAAGGATTCGTGAAAGCGTGTTACAAGCACGCAAGCACAACTTTAGCAGCATGCCTTAACTAGCTTGTATCAATAATCTACCAAACTTAACTATAAAGTATGCTACATAATACAAATTTACGACTAATGATTTTCTGGTGCCTAATTTGATGACTTGTCTTTATGTAGTCTCAAAACAAATCGCTTTATTTTCGCCCTGAAGTCCTAAACCCTTTCAATATTTTAAAGAATGTTTCTCTTCTTGCGTAGGTTACATTCGAATTTCCCCTCCGTCGCCACTTAAAAAATGACCGTAGGAGATGTAGAACTGAAGGTGGGATCGGAACCTGAACTGACCTCCTCAGGTTACAAGCTCTACAAGATAAGATGGGTCGTCCTGTGCATCTTCGTGGCGTATTCTGCCTCCAGCGCAATGCAGTGGCTCCAATTCTCCATACTGGCGGACGTCGTGGTCAAGTATTACGGAGTATCGACGTCTTGGGTCGACTGGACGTCCATGATCTACATGGTGCTGTACATACCGTTCATATTTCCCGCCAGTTATTTGTTGGACAAACTGGTGAGGATTCATTATTATGCGGTGGAATGATTTATGTTAAATATAGTTTTAAACGGGGCGACATGATGCCATCTGGTAGTGTCCCTTCAAGAATATGAAATGCCTGAATTTGGTTCCTAAAGCTTGTCTCAGGTAAAATGTATTGTGTTCCCATACTCCCATATGCAGATGGTCTGGAAATCAACCCCTAATATTTTTAAGGTCCACTCAAATATATTCCAGAAAATATGACCATGCATTCCATTATGGCACTTATGCCCTTTTTGGGGCAATCTTCTGCGACCAAAATTAACTTATACTTTTTTCAGGGTTTGAGAGTGGCGGTGTTGATCGGAGTCCTCGGCACCTGCGCCGGGGCCTGGGTCAAGTTGGCCTCGGTGGCTCCGGACAGGTTCTGGGTGGCATTCCTGGGACAATCAATAGTAGGTTTCATGAACATTTTCGTGATAGCGATCCCTGCAAGTTTGGCGGCAACCTGGTTCGGATCCTCTGAGGTGGCGCTGGCCTGCAGCATCGGGGTTTTCGGCAATCAGGTGGGCAATAGATAATTCTAATTGAGGTGGCTTGCGAAATGTTTTCTCTGATCTTTAAGGCTCATCTTATCTTCATGAGTTAATTTGGGCACTGTTTCAGTTGGGGGTCGCGTTGGGTTTCATCCTACCTCCGATGATTGTTGACACCAATTCCAGCATAAAGGAACTGACGACTCAATTTTATATCCTGTATGGACTCAATGTAGTCGTGACGACGGTTATCTCGATCTTAGTTGTATTACGTAAGTACATCGAATTTATAGGTTATCAACAACATATTCCACAAATTATGGAAAACTGATTACATTGGCCTACATGTGCTGTACATAACCACAAATGAAGTGAGTGTATCAAAGGAAATTTTTAATTTATATCTCTGGTGTTTCAGTTTTTAAGAGAGCACCACCGACTCCCCCATCGCCTGCGGCTGCTCAGCAGCAATCTGACGGAGAAACTAATTTCTTGGCATCGCTGAAGGATTTCTGCACGAACAGATCCTATATGCTATTACTGGTGGCGTACGGCTTGAACGCAGGGGTTTTCTACGCTGTTTCTACGCTTTTGAACCAGATTATACTGCATTACTATCCGGTGAGTGAAAGTTAGTTATAACTGGATTCGGGATTACTGTATTTCATGATTTATTATATCAGTGATTTTGATCCTGAAGAAAACGAAGATTTTTTTCCAAAAATGCTTCAATACTGCCTTTCTGAAATTAATATAGAAAATGATAGAATAAGGTTTCTAGATACCAAATATACTGTTCCAAATTTTTTTTTCGAAAAATCGCAGTATCTCGAAAATTATTTGAGCTCCCGAAATAAAATTTGTAATCTGGCCTAAGCAGCCTTTCTTTAGCCCTACGAACTAGTGAAATTTAAAAGTTGAATTTTTGACCGCCATACAAATGAACCGTTGTGACTTTTTCAAAATATGCCTCAACATTCAATTTCCAAAGTATAAACTGAGAACGATTAAGGAGGGGTTCTTAATGCCGAAACTGTAAGAATATCGTTTGTATTGTATTTACTTTCGGAGATATAAACTACCAAGTAATGAATATTCATTATTTTTTGAAACATCGCCATATCTTGAAGCTTGTTGGAGTTAGGGATTTAAGATTTGGCAACAGTTATACAAAGTTTCTCTGTGACCTACAGTGCGAGAATCGTTACGAAATTCAAAAGTTTAATTTTTGACTCACAAAAAGAGATGGTCAACTGTTTGCGATTTTTCAAACATATTTGAAAACTCGATTTCCAAATAATCTCTGAAAATAAATTATTTTCCTTTGTACTGCATTTGATTTTCGAAATCCAAACTACTCAGAATCGAAATTTTCAGGGGTTTATTTCTCGAAATTAATTTTTCCAATTTTCAATTCACAATGATATAAATGGTTTCTTAGTGCCAAACATGAATGTGGTTTCTACAGAGTTTATTTTTTTGGATACAGAACTTTCATTTTTTCAAAAAATCGTAATGCCTCGAAAACCATATGCGTTACAGAATTCAAAAGTTTAATATTTGCTCCCCCAAAAAAAAAAACACAATTTGTTTTCCGCTGTTTAATGTGATGAATTTCAAAATTGAGATGAATCCAAAAATCAACGAATACTCAACTTCTTTTTTTTACCCTCAAGGGCCAGTTTGAGAGAAAAGTGTAGGAGGGGTTAATTGTAGGGGAAGGCACGTGGAACATATTTTGTTTAATAATATTTTCTGAATCTGTGTAAATTTAACTAAAATAAAAAAAATTATTTTGAATATGGAATGGAAATAGGAAAATTTAAGAGATGGTATATATATAAACATGAAAACTTGAAAAATGAACGGTCTACGAATTATTAAATGAAAATCTGATTTTTCATGTTTGAACATTTTTTGTAAAGGTTGCAGTATTTTCTAATGGAAATGTCATTATGTCCCACCGCATTTTGGAAATCTACAATTTTTTTTAAGTTAAACTCAAAAAAAAATTCCAAAGAGATAATTATGAAAAACTGTTTTTTAATGCTCTCCCCATTTTTCCGCCTCTAAATGGCCACGAAATGTCTTTTGAAATTATGAGCAATGATGTATCCGAAAGTGGAACCTAAAAAAAGCTTTCATGATACCATGCAAAAAAATGAAGTTTCCTTAGAATCCGTTTTTAAACATTCAAACCCTCATAGGGGTAGAAATGTAATCTTTATAGATTGTGCTCGAGCATAAAAATGTAGAGAATAATTTTTTTTTACATTTCATACATTTAAACTATAGCCGTAAAATGCACCCTTTATTATTTCTTAATTTAAAAAAAAATATTTCAACAATTCTTCTAAGCGGGAAGAAATTTTTTTAGAAAATTGTGCTATTTTATGCTGAAAAGTTATTTAAAAAAAAGGATTTTATCCAAATTCACCCTCTTTTTTCACTCACTAAATGAATCACTCCCCCCCCCCCCCCGCAAAAAATGCTAAACAAAAATGAAGCAAAAGTCATAGAGAGTACAAAGTCGCACAATAGCGAAAGGGAAGGTATTATGTTTTAGCACTATAAATCCACGTATCATCCCCTAAAAGTTGTCCTAACCCCCTAGAGTAACGTAAACCCAATTCGAATGATCCATAGAATATACTGTCAAATATTCAGCTTTTCGAAAATAAATAGTTTTCCCGTTTTTCTTGACGACACAGTACCTGTATAAATACATATAAGTTTCACGAAATGTGGTAAACGAGCCTTATCCCATTTTAGGGTAACTTCTCTCACTATCTAAAATTATAATTTCAGACCGCTAGCGCCGATGCAGGTCGGATCGGATTGGTTATGATAGTAGCAGGAATGTTTGGATCGGTAAGCTGCGGCTACATTTTGGACAAGTATCACAAGTACAAGTACGTAACAAATATTCCCGAATAATTCCCGATTTGGTTAAACGCTGATACATTCCAACTCAATACACCGACCCCTTTTAGAGCTTGAGCCAAAACCACCAGATAGGCTTTCAGTTATACTTCCATTTTGCCTAGGATTATATATTTAACTTTAAATGACAGATCCTTGTATAAAACAAACTTACTTTTTTTCAGGGAGACCACACTGGTGGTTTACGCCCTATCGTTGATAGGCACCGTCGCCTTCACCTTCACGCTCTCTAGAGGACTAGTCTTAGTTTACGTAATCTCCGGTGTTTTAGGGTGAGTGCACGAGTGTAGATTAGTTAATTTTAACGTCACAAATTATTTAAAGCCCCTATAGCAGAATTGCATCACCTATCGACCAAGAGAGATCCAATGAACCTTACATAATTTCATGGGCGAGCAGTAACAAAACAGACTTGTTATAGCAATAATCCCCAAACAAACACTTGATTACTCTTAGCCTAAATCTGCCTTTATCTTCAGCTTCTTCATGACCGGTCTCCTCCCCGTCGGCTTCGAGCTCGCCTCCGAGCTGACCTACCCTCTGCCGGAGGGTACCTCTGCTGGTCTGCTGAACGCCTCGTGTCAGATCTTCGGCATGATACTCACCAACACGTACTCGGCGATATTCTATCACGCGAGCGACATATGGGCGAACATAGTGATGTGCATCACCTTGGTGCTGGGCGTTGTGATGCTCGCCCTCACCGGCTCAGACCAGAAGAGGCAGGCGGCCCAGAGCGAGAAGAATAACGTCAAGGGTTGACAGGATAACCAATCTACTCGTATAAGTAACAGCGTTCTCGAGGCTCGTAGTTTCGGGATACTACGAAAGTTCGAGCCTACCTAGGTTTACGCAAGATGCTGACGTGGCAGGGACTGTTCTGGTAGTCCGAACCATATCAGCTTTATTTTAAGATTTGTAACATGTTCGATTTATTTAGAACGTTTAAAGGCAGCTCGAGCTTGAATGGCTTCAGTTAAGGACATGACGTGACATCGTCACTTAACACGTTTTGCATTACGAGCTAGTCTTACAAAGCTTGAGTGAACCTCTAGATAGGTTTTTCTAGAGAACGATTGATTGTGATAAGTTTAATTTGATTCTGTGATACTTCAGATCACGCTTGAGTTGCCTTAAAACACTGTTATTCAATCAACTAATTTATGTTGAGTCAAAGATTAGTTGTACTGATCAATTTATATTCAACGTAATTTTTATACGTATGCCCAGTGAATATGGCAAGGTCTAACTTTATAATTGTTATATGTTTGTGTGTAGTACTTGTGTGTATGTGTGTGGTATGTATAAAATAGTCTAGTTAATGTAAAAAATGTTATATTCGACTAGGTGTAATTTTATATTTCGTATTAATTACGTTGTTATGAACAATAGATATAATAATTTCCTCGCTTCTCTTTTTGTACAAGTGGATATGAACGTTAATAATGACGGTAATCGACGTTAAAAATGGAGAAAACTGCACATTGTATCGCATTTCAGTAATAAACCCAATGGTGGGGTAGTGGTGGTAAGTAAAATCCCACTATGGCAGAAATAAGGTAGCTTCATCCAAGGGTTTATGTATGACTTGACTCAAAGCTACATTTTCGATAGGCGCCGAAACTGTTGCGGAAACTTTTCTAAATATAACAACAGTATTTTTCCGAATTCTGTGTTTAGTTTCACGCACTTTTTGGGATTTCTCTTGAGTATAATTTGCTTGGACCTAAAGACAACAAAGTCTTTAAAACTGGCGCCCGAGGAACCTTGGGAACTCCGAGTAACCGAAAAATCAAGTGCCATTTTCAAAGTCGGCTACCTATCCGGTGCTGACGATAGTAAAAGGGTGAAAAAAAAAAGTAATTTTATTAAATTACATGTATATAATTTGTCGCATTTTATTTGAGACTCGAATTGTTGTACGCGTCACCCGGACCCCGATTGTAACGAAGAAGATTAAGTGGCTTAAAAATTGTTGTCCGCTCGTTGTGACAGGGTACTGACATATATTAAATGGATCGTACTTAGAGCACTAGTACGGAGTAGTGGAGCAACAGGGGCTTCAAGAACTTAGAAAGAACTTATTCTCACTGATGAGTCGTGGTGTAAATTTAAATTACATAATAACGAGGTAAAATTGTCTCAACGATGGGAAAGATAGGGACTAAAAATATATTTAAATATATAATATATATATTCTGTTTGTCAATTTTGACTTGGAACGATTTTCATTTTCTCATTTTTCAACAACCTGTGCGTAATGGAATCAGAAGGGGGGTAAGATTACGATACTAAATGGGGGAATTTATTTGGGGTTTTCAAAATACATAGCACCATTTTATGCGTCACATGTGGGCAAAGTTTGTAATATTCAAAAAATATAACATTCAGCGGAATTATCAAAAACAGCATCAGGATTTTTAGAGATTTCCCATTAGATAGTGCGTCACCATCCAGAGAAGCCTGGATACCAGAAAGCCTAGAAAAGTGTGAAGGAAAAATGACATAAATGGACCCAACCCGGTGCTTTTTTTTTAATTTAACGAAATAAATTTATTTTCAAACATAACGTTACGTATAATTTTCATTAATCATTCATATATAAAGGACGCTAGAATTACTAGTTAATATAGTCATCATTTTAGTATTTACAAAATCTGTAAATTAGTACCTATTTACAATTATGCAAGTATTAGGTAATTGCTTTTCATAGCTTCTCCTCAGCAAGAGTTCAACTCGCTTTCTGAGTCCGACCCTTTGCGTGTTGTACGGAAATGGCATGCATATTAATATTCCGACTATAAGCTCATTAGGGCCCGTTTATGGTGGGTTGTATCTGTCACTTCTCTATCTCTTTTAATCCTAGTGGACACCTCTGCTATAAGCCAAAAACCCAAACTTCCTCATCCGGGTATGTGGGTTTGGGAACTTAGGTTTGTGGTCTATGAAATAAACTACCTTCCCTCGCCTACCTGCTGTGTCCAAGGTGTGTGGGTTTGTTTAGGGGCGGCAATTTGCCTTTTCGCCAGGGGTGGACAGAAACGCTAGAGCTGACGCTGGCTGTAGGTAAGATATGTTTTCTTTCAAAAGAAAAAGTTGGGTATTGTCCCTCTGTAGGAACCCCTGGTCGTACGTAACAAATTTTCGAACGCTCTATAGCGGGTGATGTCACCGTCGCCGTCACCGCGTCACAAGGGACTTTTCAGCGTTGCAGCGGGACTCAAAATTCTACCGTGAATTGTAACTCCGGAACGGAGAGATGGAGATCGAGGCGAAGCTCGACGAGGACTACCTCTTCTACCTCAACTTCGTCGACACGTTCCTCCGCAAGATCAGCGACGTGCAGGTGCAGGCCAAGGCGAAGCTCTGGCTGGCGAAGCTCCTCGGCGGCTCCTACCAGGGCATCGAGAGGAAGCGATGCAGGAACATCTACCTGTCTCGCCTCCTGGTGAGCATGCAGAACGGCATAATCAGCGGCCCCTTCGACGTCGACCCCCACACCGTCGACATAACCAAGGCCGGCGAGGTCTTCGGGCCGATCCCGGGCACGATCGAGCCCCCAGAGTGGCTCAACGAGAGCACCTTCGACACGTCCGACGAGCACCACCACGACCACCACCGCAAGAAACCCGGCAGGACGTACGTCGCGACGAGGACGCTGCCCGGCGGCCAAGGCGCCTTCGCCTACGTCGGCGTCTCTCTCACGAACGAGGAGCCGATGTGGCTGGGGGCGGGCGAGGCGCCGCCCGATTCGTCGGCGGAACAGCCCGCCAAGCCGCCCCACGATAGCGAGCTCGAGAAGATCCTGGCGAGGCGCAGGGACCCGAAAGACCGCGAGAAGGTGGGAACGTTAGGCCATCTCAAAGCGTATTTCAAAAAAGTTTCAGGGGTTCTAGGTTCAAATCTAAGGCCCGTCGCACATTTGCGTTTATTCTGCGATTGCGACAGTCTGAACGATGTGTCTAGGTGCACGTTATCGAGTGTTAACTATAAAATTTTGGTATACGTTAAACATCCGCCTGTGATATTAATTTTACAGCAGTTAATAATTACTGAGAAGTGCCTGTTTAGTTTTAGTACCCTTCATGTAAGAATTCATGAGCTCTCCCAAAATTTGATGGTAGATTAGGTTAGGTGCAGTTCGATCATTTATTTTGTTCTCTCTTTCGTTGTTTTAGTTGTTTCGTTCTTCTAATCCCAACAGCCCTAGAATTAGTCCATGTCTTAGTTCTTTGTTAGTGTTATCAATTTCTCGAAGTCTTCGTATCATTCTTCTAACTCGTACTTTATAATACGTACTTTATAATATTTCTAAAAGCAGAAATAAGCAGATTTACAAATGAATACGGTTTCAATGCGTTCTTCTCGGTCGATCATTCACTACCATTTAAGTGCCCTCGTCGCGTGGCAACCCTGTGATTACTTTGATGTTCCATGTTAAATGAGTGGAAAATCCGATGAAAGTGGACATGCCCATAAAAATTTGTTAATTCATATGTGTTACTGTGAAATATCGTGTGAAAATTAGTGCTACCCATGTAGAAGACATTCAATGGATATAGCAGAAACAGCAGGAGACCTTTACCTTTGGCCACTTGGAATTTTAACAAAGGCTATTGATGACTAGAAAGTACGTGAAATAAATAATTCGAAAATATCAATTATAATTGGAGGAAATGATCCGTTCAAAAGTTATAACCTTTTAAAAATGCGATTTACCGTAAGAGATTAACGAGATGAAAATCAAAAAATCACCAAAAAATCACCACCGATCAATAAAAAAGCGTAGAAAACGATGTGCGCATTAAATTTTCGCCTTTCCTTTTACTATTTGAGAAAAAAAATTATTTTTCAGCCAACCCCACTTTTTCGCGAACTGCTATTTCTAATCGACATGGCAAGTATGAGGGAACGCCAAATTCTCTTTGGGTAAACATTTCCTTCATTCAATCTCAAAGATTGCCACTTTTTTGGTAAAACATAGCATTAGAGTGTTTAAAAAAATAATTTTAACTTGAGGAAAAAAATGGGAGAACTTTCGCCGAATTTGGCGATTTGAAAGTGAAATTTTTAAATTTTTTCTCAAATGTTCTCTTAAATGTTATTCTCATCGGTTAAGCGATAATAGTAAGGTTTGATTGTTGAACTTTACGCCGATATTCAAATTTCGTGAAAATAATGTGGAGAAATAAGTGAAAAAACGATTATAAACGGTGCAGTTTTCGTGCCTTCGCCATTTTGAAATTTTAAATGCGGGTGTGCTTAGCGGAGATACGGTAGTGGCTAAACGACCGTCGTCGTTTATATCGTATGTCGTTTATGTCGTATTTCATAACGTTTCTATAAACCCATGTGAAAACCCACAACTTTTACATTTTATGACAAAACTACTTAATGTTCGTAATTTTAAAGTTTTTGTTTTGAGAAATGAGTTACTAACGAAATATGCCTCTCCGTGCCATTCAAATTTTTTATTTCAATTGATTTTCGTCTTGACGACATATTTCAACTCAATTTCAAGATATCGCCCTAACACCATGTTTTATTAACACACTTCTCTTGCCACAACCAGGTCCTGGCGTTCTACGACATCCTGTTGCAAACCATAGCGGACGAGCTCGACGGGAAAGACGTCGCCGAGAACGAGACCGTCGAAGGGCTGCTCGTGCAGCTGATCCACGATCTGGACGAGAAGGGCCAGTACGAGCAGTACGAGAAGCTCGGCGAGCAGGACAGGCGAAATGAGCTGCTGCTCACGCTCTTCGAGCGGGTGAGGGTGCGCAGGGACAAAGTCGCGACGAGGGAGGAGATACTCGACGACCTGGAGCAAATGGTCAGTACGATACGGTCGTTTATAGTTCGTCGCATTTTATTTGAGACTCGAATTGTGGTACGCGTTACCCGGACCCCGACTGTAAAAGATTATAAACGAGGAAGATGAAGAGGCTTAAAAATTGGTATCCGCTCGATTTGGCACATACATTATTTTTACATACCGTACTTAGAGTACTTAGACGACAACAGGGGCTTCAAGAACCTACAAACTTAGAAAGAACTTATTCTCACTAATGAGTCCTGGTGTAAAAAATTACATAATAACGAGGTTACATTGTCTTAACGGTGGGTAAGATAGGGACTGAAAATATATTAAAGAAGTGGTGCATTAAAATAAATTCATTTTACTATGATAATGACAAGTGTTTGTTCCATAATTTCTAAACTGTGGCGGTCTTGATTAAACAACGAACTTGCAATAAATCAAGAAGCAGGTTCAGATGTAGAAATAGCAGTGGATGAAGATAAGGAGTATGATGATGGAGGAGAATTAGTTGAGGAAGAATTGAAAAAAACTCGATGAAATAGAACCTGCGTCGCAATGGCTTAGACACAATATGCAAAAAAGAGGAAAGGAGACGATTTTAAATTTTTCCATGGTATGGAAAAAATTAATTTGTCTAATTAATTGAAATTCCCGTACAATCCAAATATCCCAGACGACCGTTCGAAACCATATCCTAATCGGCAATAAAGCACTTCACCTTTCCTCATTCAACAGAAAATTTAAGTGATTTTATTAGGGTGTCTTGCACCAAGTTTACCATAATTTTGTCTCAAATAAAATGCGACATATAATACGTTCCACGTCCATAGCACTAAAGACGCTTCTCCCGTAGGTACTCCCCAAGTCGTTCTTCGACGTCTCCGACGTGCTCCCCGAGGACAAATACTACTACCCCGCCGCGATGTGGGAGCAGGCGATCGAAAAGCTCCCCGAACGCCACTACATGGAAACCCTCCAGAGGACGTACCCCCTGCCGGTCATCAGAAAATTCATCGAGTGCCTCTCCGCGTCCAAGGAGACGATAGCCGTACGGATGCAGCGCCGGCACGAGAACATCGCCTCGCAGATGAAGAAGGAGATGCGCAAGGAGGGCGAGAAGCTCCGGAAGGCCAGCGAGGAGGCCGAGCACGGACTCGCGAACACTCTCGAGGTTCTCGACGCCGTCCAGGCGCATTACGAAAAGGTCCAGGAGGCGATCAGGAGAAACAAGCAGACCGGCGACGAGGAGGAGTCGGAGCACAGCCAGCTGTACGAGGCGATGAAGCGGGCCGTCTTCGACCAGCAGAGGCTCGTCGAGGAGGAGGCGCTGCGGGGCAAGTTCCTCGCGCACCAGATCAACGCCGTCTCCGAGCAGAACGAGCAGTTCCACCACGTCAACGACGACGTCATCAAGAAGGCCGAGCAGGCGAACATGAAGACGATGAAGAACATCAAGTGCTTGCGAGAGGCGATTAAGAGGTACGAAACCATGCTGGCGGAGATGAGGCTCGCCGCAGAAAACCAGAGGAAGAATGCAAAGGCGGTGTATTTCTTCTAAACAACTTTTGTACTGTGGTTTAATACAATATTTACGGAGGTAGTGACGGAAATCATACTTCGTTGTCTCAATTTCATTTGACACTTAAGCTTGAAGTGCGCGATAGGATTAACCTTAGAGCATAGTGGTTGGTAGAAGCCGAAAATACTTCCCAACCGTTTACAGTAAGGAATGTACTCAGCTGGAACTTAGCGTGCAATCATGGCTTCCCTATGTTTAGTACATGATACGAACTTAAAGGCATTTAACATATTTTTATAAGAAACCGTGGTTGGATGAACCTTGCACTTTATCATATAAGTAATGCAAGAGTCATATTTGTACCATTTCGATGTGGTTTTCATACATTTTAGTAGCAGGCGTCCATACAATACTTGCATACTCTAGACGTGGCCGAAATACTGCATTATATAAGCGAACTAAGGTCTGTCTATTATGCACGTATTTGGAGTTCCTCATTATGAATCTCACGTTCCTGTATGCTTTGTTGTTATGTGCACATAGTGCTGTCTAAACGTTTAGTTATCTTGTTAAGTAGTTCCTAAATCCCTAATTTCAGTATTTTCATTTAAAACTGTGCAAACCGTTGGCCACTTGGAATTTTGATAAAAGCTGTTGATGACCGGATAGTACATGAAATAACTCGTTCGAAAACATCAATTATAATCTGAGGAAATGATCCGTTCAAAAGTTATAGCCTTTTGAAAATGCGATTTTCCGTAAGAGGATAACTACATGCAAATTAAAAACTCACCAAAAAATCACCACTGATCAATAAAATACCGTATGTGCGCCTTTGATTTTCGCCTTTTCTTTTACTATATGAATATAGTGAAATTATATATTATATGAAAATTATTTTTCATTTAACCTGACTTTTCCGCCAACCGCTATTTCGTCGACTTCTAACAGATATGGCAAGTATGAGGCAACCCCAATTTCTCTTTCTGCTACATCCATGGAATGTCTTCTACATGTGTCGTACTAATTTTCTCACGATATTTCACAATAACACATATAAATTAACAAATTTTTATGGACATGACCATTTTCATCGGATTTTCCATTCATTTAACATGGAACATCAAAATAATCGCAGTATGCTACACGAGGAATAGCACTTAAATAGTAGTGGTTAATCGAGCGAAGGGAACGCATTGAAACCGTATTAATTTGTAATTCTGCTGGTTTTGCATTTAGATATAGTGTAAAGTACCAGTTCCTGTATAGAATCTTCCGGAAATCCTCTGGAAAGCAGAGTTAATTTGGCGGAACTTCTCACATTTTATTTTTCTCTCTCAAAAACTACTGACTTCCTACGGTTAAAATTACACTTTCAGGCACCCTAATACTGCCATCTTTTACTAAAAAAAATTGTCATTTTTGAAATCGACTTGAATAAAGGAAAATCTGTACCCCTATTTTTTGTTTGCGCAGTTTTTTTCAAAAACATAAAGGTTTCTTTCTAAAAGCCAAAATCCATGTGTTTAATAGTGAAGCGTGATCAAATGTTTTTAGCGTTTAATCACTTGTAAATAAAGCAAAGAAGTACTATCACTTATATCGAAAAAGTTTGATACCTGTGTTCCAGTAAATTTCGATTCTCCATGATAAAGCTAAGCCACAACCTAGACGAAAAATTAGTTACCCCAGAGCTATTTAAAAGTAGGCTAAGTGCACTATGTCAAACGAACATTTATACACACTTCGCTTTTTTAACATCACGCTTAATTTCAACAAAACAAAACAAATTTCACTTCGTTTGGTAACAATTTGGATAACGAAGATATGTGACCAGCAATGCAGGTAGTTTATTTAATTTTAATGGATCATTTGTAGTAATAAACAATGTCAGTTCAAATCCGCTATGAATTTGTCCTTAAATTGGCCACTAAATCAATTTTTGCATTTCAATTTGTTGAAATAAGTTCATAAATCCCACTAACCATAGAACAAACTTAAACTTTGACTTTACGTAACCTCAACTTAAATGTGTTGTATGAAAGGTGACAGCTTGTTAGAATAGAAAACCGAGAATATAATACGCTTTATACATGGTACAAAGTCGTTTCATCGATCTTCCATAAATACATTCGCTTCCAAAATTATTCGATGCACGTCATACAACGTGACATCGCAATTGTAAGTAAACAATCAATTACCGCTAATTCTCTCAAGATAATCTATCGATAAGAACCTGTAGGGGCAATATAAATAGACGGGCATGTCGGTATTGTGTTGCAGAACCGTTAATAAGACTGTGGTGACTTATCGTCTTCTAGCAGCGGCCGCGACAGCCCTCAAGATGTCTTCCGATTACAAGAACGCCCAGTCCATCTACGAGTTCACAGTCAAGGACATAAAGGGCCAGGAGGTTTCTCTAGAGAAGTACAAGGGGCACGTCTGCATCATAGTCAATGTAGCATCAAAGTGTGGCCTCACTAAGACGAACTACGATCAGCTGAACGAGCTGTACGAACAGTACGGCGAGAGCAAGGGACTGAGGATCTTGGCATTCCCTTGCAATCAGTTCGCCAATGAGGAGCCTGGCGACAACTCCCAGATATGCGAGTTTGTCCAGAAGAAGAACGTCAAGTTCGACCTGTTCGAGAAGGTGAATGTCAATGGAGACAACGCCCATCCGCTGTGGAAGTACCTGAAGCACAAGAAAGGGGGTACGTTGCTGGACGCCATCAAGTGGAACTTCACCAAGTTCATCATCGATAAGAATGGTCAACCGGTGGAGAGGATGGGGCCGAACACCAACCCAAAGGATATGGTGAAGACTCTGGAGAAGTATTTTTAAGGTTTACAGTAGTTTTAAGGATACTCAGCTGTAATTTCTAAGACTTTCATGAAACCTGTATAACATATATAAACTTATGGTTTTATGATATAATCCATTTTTTTTATTTTTTTATTTAAATTATTTAATTTGTCATTTGATTTATATTGATGAGTTTACACAAATGTTGCAACTTGTTTCACAATGAGTGAAGGTCAGGTTTACAACTTTGTGCCTATTCACAATTAGAGTGCCTTCAGTATCTGAAGGGCACCCTAAGCACTAAAAATAATGTAATGTTCAAATATCACCCTTTAAGAATAATCAGATCATGATAATGATGTTTTATTCTTATTACGGAATAAATGTATTATGGCCTGTTGTGATGTGAATGGACTATTTGTAAATATCAGTGTGGATAAATATAACAAAGAGAATGATACTAATGGATTTAAAAATTCCGATTTGGTTACCACTTTTAAATGGTACTTTCAAGCATATTACTGATCCTTTCAGCCCCTACATGCGAAACAAACATTACAGCCACTTTCTTAGTTTTTTTCTTGTCTAGGCCTATAGATATTTTAATTTGGTTACAGTTAGTACTGTAGAGAAGGATACTCAACTCTGTGTTGTAAAAGCATCACTTTTGTCTGGCGAGAAATTGACGTTACAGATATGGACGATAGTGGCGCCCCCGCATTTGGCTGCCGCTATAAGTACCACAAGGAGTAAAATTAGACAAAATACAGAATTAGACAGAACGTGAATAAGTGCAATGGATCGAGCATATAGGTTGTACAATGGATGTCCATGATTTGTCAAGGTACAGCCAATAGATATCAATTTTCCACAAGGTGTGGCATCCAATGAATATTCTTTATGAAATATGAACATTCGGAAGTGAATTATATCGAAACTGATAAAGACTGGACGTAATAGACATATATAGACGTAATACATTGGCTCTTTAATCAACCGAATTGGGGAGAATGTGAACTTCGATTTGATCATCTGTAAACGTGAGTTAAAAATGAGACATTACGTACGTGAACTGGTTTCATTATGGACATGAACTAGATGTTATAGGTTATAGGCTGTAACTAGGCCGTCAATGTACTGTGAAATGGTCTGTAAATAGCCTCTAGTCCATTCCCGATGTATGTGATTACCATGTTGATGCTTTTTATGCTAATCTTACTCAATACACATCTCGAGACGAGATAGTGCCTAGCGTAATATTTCTCTCATAATTGTCATTTAGTCATGTTAGTCATAACTGGAACATTTTTACAAGCTTCATTGTTAAACTGTGCTAATTTGTGCTATGCAACGCCAAAATACGCCAGGGGCTCTCTCTCAACCCCTGTAACAAAAGATCTATCTTTACACGAGTAAAAGAACAGAACAGGATGAGGACCACCAAATTTGGTCACATTGTTTTAGAAGTTATTATTAGTAAAATAAATAAAATATCATTCCTCTTTATTCTTACTCTATGCTCAAGAAGGAGGCTACCTAGTAAATTAAGGAGGTGAATGGCGTTAAGAGTGAAGTAGAGCGAAATAATGCCATATTTAAATTAGACGATGTATAAAACCTGTTGAATGGTGCCTTGGAAAATGTAACTGTAGCTACTGGAAAAACCGTACAGCATGTTACAAAAGAGGAGGAAATCAAAAAAGATTAAAAACCCTCAAACAAGGAACAAATGACACAAACAAAATAGAGAATGGACTTAATAGGTGAGACGATAAGTTAGAAGTAATATTTTATCAATAAAATATAATATAATAATGTAACAATCATTGAAAAGAATTTTGTTTCGAGGTATAATGAGATCGCTTGCTATTAATTCGCACCAAATGGAGAATAACCCGCTTATTCATAAAGCCATTTTAAAGTTAAAATGCGTTTATGAATAAGGCCGTAAGTATCTAGATATTCTGTTATTGTGTTTTTTAAAAGTCTTCTAAAGAACTTTTGTCAAATCTGCGCCAGAATTGGCCACAAAATAACGCGACACCGCACAAATCGACAGATAATCGATAGATAAGACCAGGCGTGCAACACACGTAGCGATTATCACTGTCGTCGACGAGCTATCACCAGAGCAACAATGTCCGGAACCGATTACAAGTCCGCCAACTCCATCTACGACTTCTCCGTGACCGACATAAATGGCAAGGAGGTCTGCCTCGACCAGTACAAAGGGCACGTCTGCATCATAGTGAACGTCGCCTCCAAGTGCGGCCTCACCAAGACCCACTACGAGCAACTCAACGAGCTCTACGAGAAATACGGTCCGACGAAGGGCCTGAGGATACTGGCGTTCCCCTGCGACCAATTCGCGGGCCAGGAGCCAGGCGACAGCGCTCAGATCTGCGAGTTCGTCCGGCAGAAGAACGTCAAATTCGACGTGTTCGAGAAGATAAAGGTGAACGGCGACGATGCCCACCCGCTGTGGAAGTACCTTAAGCACAAGAAGGGCGGCTTCCTGAGCAGCGCCATCAAGTGGAACTTCACGAAGTTCATCGTCGACAAGAACGGACAGCCCGTCGAGAGGGTCGGGCCCAATTCCAACCCGATCGGGATGGTGAAGAGTTTAGAGAAGTTGTTTTGAGTTAACTTGTTTTAGTATTATCGTTTGTTGTTATGGAATAAAGCGTTGGGTTTTGGTCGTTTAGTCGTTAGTTTAATTTCTGCTCTCCATGAGTCTTTGGGTAACTCATCTTCAGAACATTCTCGTTCTGCAGAAAATCATTCAAAATTTTGATTGCATAACGTCATAGCGAGTTGATTGCAGCAAAAACGTTCGCACTAGTGGTAGTTAAACAGGACCTTGTCAATGTAACAAGTTTTATTAGGCACTTTTAATACCTTTCCAGCTACTTGAAGGTGGTCACCATGTTTATAAATATTCCTTTGCCTCTTGCTGCTCTAATGAATTTTCAGAAAAATCTGAAGCTTTCTTGTTCCTTCTAAAGTAATTGATGTTATATATGTTACTTCGGACTATATGCTCAAGGTGAACTAGTTTTCATTTTTAAATTTCCAAAGAACAATTCTCCATCGTTTTCCAATACGTGTAAGAACTTTTCCTGCTAAAAAACTCTATTATTGTACTACCTTCCTTATTTAAAGTTTTGGATATGTAAAGTGGTAGGTACAAATCAATCAGCGTTTTACATAGGTAAGTGTGATAACGGAATGATAACCTTCCAGGTTTATGGAGATTTTTTCATATTTCAATTTTTTGTTTAATTTGAGCAGACAATGATGATTAATGTGCTTTTTTTGAGAAGTCGAAACCACTTTGAAAAATAGTGAAGTGTCCATATAATCATTTTTGACCCTTTGTATTTAAATGTGTCATTGGCACGTTATTTTTTGGTTTTATCAGTATTTTGACGGAATAAATTTTTGTTGTTGATAATTTTTATCTAATATTAAGTAGGTATTTACTAGGTTTTCCGTGTTTATCTATTTACTCTCTTTTCAATTTTTGGCTTAGTCATGGTTAAAGGTTGGAATAATAAATATTACCGAAATATGACGCTCATATTTAGAATATTTTCATCATTCACGTTTTTCGAAGATTAAATATTAAACATCCGAATTTCGTCACGGAATTCGCAAAGTAGATTGAAGGGAGACATTTAAATAAAAAGCTGTGCTGTAATTCGAAATTTGAACTCTTTTATTTTCGGAATCAGAAAATTTTTCTTTAACATCCTCGATATAATTTTTGGAATTAAAATTTTAGAAAGAATTTGTAAAAAGAATGAATTTTTTTAAGTCAAAACTAGTACCTTTGAATTTCGTCAAGAAACATAGTAGTTCAATGAAGCCTTGGTTTTCGAGATGTTCGGATTTTTCGAAAAAAAAATTAAAATACACCTAAGTAGCAACACTCATCGGCACATATGACTGTCTAATATGGTGGCATAAAGCCAGAATAAAGAGGTCACAGATAAGGCTAAATAAGCTGCAAAAGCTAGTTTTTAGTAATTCATATCTCAAAATGATGATGCAATACAAAAGAGATCCTGACATTTTAAGCCATTGTGAATCTTCACTTTACCGTTCTCGTTCAAAATTTTGGTAAGTGAATTCTGGAGTATTTTTGAAAAAAAAAACCAAATCTTCCTTTCATTAGAAGTTAAGAATCAAAACTTCAAAGATTTTCACGAAACCCGCAGGGGTAGTTTAACCTAAAAAGTTTAAAGTATTTTAAAACAAAGCTATCTAGACCTGTTGCCCCGTTGCCAAATTTGAAAAAAATTGAAGAATTTCCTTACGATAATTCATATCGTCAAAACGAAATACAATAAAATTCTTACATTTTCGGCATTATGAAACCTTCACAGTAAAAATTTATCCCACTCAAATAGTAAATTGAGTTTTGAAACATTTTTGCTAAAAATCACAAACCTAACTTCTATTAGATATAAAAAATTAAACTCTAGAATTTTAAGATGAAACTCATACAGTATATCGAAGGAGATTTTCTATGCAAGTAGCGAAATCTCAAATACTTTTCGTATTATTGCCGTGTATAGAAAAAATTTAAAATTTGATTTTCGATAATTAATGCTTTGAAAAGTAAACTTTGTTAAAAAAAATCTTGCTTTGCGACGATGTCTTTTTGTAAAAATTTTGTAAATATTGTAAAATTTTTGTAAACCCAAAGTATAAAAAATTACAACTTATTAATATTTTTTATTCGTGTTTTGAGTTTACTCAATTTGGTTTTGATTCCATGGATTGAACTTTGGTGTTCCCACAGTTCACTTCATGTAAAATTAGTAAAAAAAACCTTTGGTTCCCCCTTCAGGATTTGCGGGGAGTTTGGTTTAGTTTTGTTTAGATCTCTGCACTACTTGCCCATATTCGTCGTTTAACTGTAGCTGCTCGGCAACAGATGGAACCTTTCCACAAATATCCTCTACACAATTTTCTTTCAAAAATCGGTACAAATTTGAATTAAATTCTTCCAATTCACAAAATGGAGCTTAAATTTTTACTCATTTTTAAGGATTCTGATGGGAAAAAACCGATTTCCCAAAAAGTGTAATGTTGGTGGCCTAACGTAATTAATTATATTTGTAATAACGTTTAAGTTACCTGCTTATCACGTATATGTTACACCTTATCTCATTTAAACAATATGTTTAGACATTCCGAACTATTCAAAGCCAATTAATTTCTACAACTTGATTACGTGACCAGCCAGCAGACAGGTTTTATGGCATCATGACAATATTTAAATAATCAAATATGCACTCAATTACGATATCTCCATTGCTTTTTTCTCATCAGATTCTTGCGACATTTTACGAAAACGACTTCTGATCGAGGTGTCAAGGGAATGTTGTAAGGGGTTTCTTAGTACTAGCGACTGCTGGCGCAGACTTCAGCCGTATCGAATTACTTAGGTACTGCACGTTTGAAAGTGGTACCGAAGATCGAACCATCGGCACGGGCATTCCGGTTTTTCGACCAACCAATTTTATTATTGTTATTTTTATAAACGGTTTTAAGCGGCGTGTAGTAGGAGCCAACGCCTGGCAGAAAATGAAGAAGTGGAAAAGAGTGACCAAGATACAATAAGAGAGAGCGAGGAAGAATTTTGCATCGACTTGACTTCCAAAAAAACAAGATGGAAAATTTTTGGGATTTTAATGAAATACGACGACGGGCTCGAAATTGTCGGCTATTAATTTTAACATCGGCGAAATTTGAATTTTAAATTTTCGAAAGTGGCAACTAAAAACACAAACGCCAGGACTGCCTCATGCCTACGAATGCCCGTCCTTCATTAACTTTTTCATTTTTCTCGGTGTAATCTTTTTTAATTAAGAAATGAGCCCAAAGAGAGAGAGCCGTCCGAACCTTTTTTGGTTCTTATCGTTCCGAATTGTCAAACCGATTTCTTCTCTAATTAAACAGCTAATAGATGAGGTGAGAGGTACCTTTCGACCGATAGCGACACGCCTTTCGAAAATATATTCAGTGCATGCCTGCTTATTAAATAAAAATTTCACTTGCATTTTTAAGTTCGATTGCTGAAAACGTAAAAACCTATACGTGTAATACTTTTGCACATGTTTAGCATTTGACACAGATATCTACATCAACTTCAATTCATTAGATTATACTTTTAGAAATTGATTTGAGGTTACAAAATTGATTTTTAAGCAAGGACATGTGAGCATATTTTTTCTGTGACATTTCCTGCTTTTAAGGGACGGTACGTGCACTTTACTACTTACTCTACTACTTTTCTCTGTAACACGAGACATCTCATTCTTTACCTGAGTAAACAAGTTTAGGCAGGTGCCTTTCTGTTCTTCGGTGCTTCAAGTACCGAGTCAAATTTTATTTAAGAGATTTTGATGTAATAGGAAAGATGCTGAAGTTGTTATATAACAAAATTTTCTAAATTAACATTTCCTAATTGTTGGTCAAGTTTTCAATATATTTCACTTAAAAAAGATATGTTGAAAATCAGAGCTTGTCGCGCTTTTGAGGAAATTGCAACTTGTTTATCTTCCTGTAAGAGGTGTTTTGAACATTTTGATGGAACTCGCAGGTCTACCAATGAGACGATTGTTTAGGTGTATGCTAAAGCTTGAACCTTCTAACTTCGAAAATTAGAGATAAATTTTTGTAAAACACTCAATTTCATAAATACCAAAAAATCATTAAATACGTTCTTCGTATGTCATTGTGAAATTTTTTGAGAAACGCCTCTAATCCTTCACACACATTTTTAAACATTTTTATTAATCAGAATTTAAATTTGAAGGAAAATTAGTACGTGGGCATTAAAATTATTTAAAAGGTAACATTTCAAAATGTTTTTGAAAGAAATATTTATATTTTTGGTACAAGGTGACAACTAATCGTTTCATGCCATGTAAAAAACTAATTTCGAAAATAGTGATTCGTCGCGTTTTTGGAGAAATCGCAAAGGATTTCCTTTTTGAGGTGTTTGAAAGAATGTTATGAATTTTTGGATGAACATAACATAAATAATTTTTTTAACACAACATAACCATTTTTCTAAAAGCATCCGATTTCTTAACAAGTAATATCTCAAGAATATATTGTTTACGGAGGAAGGGCAGGGTCCGTTTGAAATCAAGACATCGTTATACATCGTTTAAAAAAGAAATTTTAAAATTCGAAGGTAGTGACCTTTTTGATGAAGTCACACTGTTAAACGTTTCTTCTTGTAGGAACAAAAGGTTTTTTAATTTTGAAATAATATTCACAAATATGCGAATGATATAATTTTTAGGCATGTGGTAAGTTTGAATACCTTAGTTTCAGTAATTACTGAAATATTTGAAATTTTTGTTAAAATGTCGAATTGTTCGCAATACAATATCCCAAAATACGTACTATTATGGAGGAAATGCTTAAATTTTTGAAGAAATCACAAAGGTGATTTTTGAGACCTCCGTTTTTGAGGGCACAAATGGGAATTTTAAAAGGTACTTTAAATTTTGGGATTTAACTAGCTAAATGCTAGCTAACTAGCATTAAGTTTGCTCCAATCCATCACGAAAACCGTAATAGAACGGTTATTTCCAGTGGACCATTTCTCCCATCGTCTGGACAATGAGGAGATAATTGACAAATTTCATTTGACGAACTGGAAATAACTGTTCTGTAATAGTTCCCGTGGTGGTTAAAACAAACCTAGTGTATGGCAATGAAGTGATTTCTAGATATCTAGTGAAGTTTAAACCCTTTTACCCCAATCCTAAATTACTAAACTATTAAATCGTCATTAACAACATCAGATACGCAGACGATACAATCCTGCTGGCAGATATGGCTGCAGAGGATAACAAACGATATAGTAGATGTGTGATGAAAATGGGCTCAAATTACATTTTAAGATAACCAAAACTATGATTGCAAGTAAGAATCTTGGCACGGCAGCTAATTTCGTGGCGAACAACGTGGCACTGGAAAGACAGAACAGCTTTTGATATTTGGGATGAGATATAGTTGACACATGAGACCACTCATATGAAATAACAACTCCTATTGGAAAAGCAAGAAATGTTTTTCATCCCCTCTGCAATCTCTCGCTAAACATTGAAGTACGAATCAGAGGTCTTCAATGCTGCGTGATTTCTGTGCCTTCCATATCGAATGGAAAGTTGAAGCTATGCCGAAAACCCCTGTAAGCGACTGGAAACTTTCGAAATGTGGTGCTACCTGTGATTGTTACGATTATCACGTTTGCACCACATTACCAACGACGCTATGTTATTATAGAAAGACTCAGTAAAGATAGGGAATTATTAATACGAATAAATACAGAAAAGCGGCGTACTTTAGACGTATGATGTGCATATGTGTGATAAAATTAACAGAAAGAGAGGACTCTGACGTATACGCGTCTCCTGGCTGGCAAATCTTAGAAAATGGACAGGGTTAACATAGACAGAATTGTTCAGAGAGGGCGTGAACAAAGTATGCTGGGTCAATGGGAACATCAATAGACGATAAACACTAGAAGTAGGAAAAGAATATCTTAAAAATCATTGTTTATGGAGGTAAAGTTTATATTTTCGGAACTAAGAAATAGTTATATATTATTTAAAAATAATTTTGAAAATCGCAAAGTTGGGTTTTTGGATGAATCTTACGAGTTTTTTGGCGATTTTTCGAAGAGAAAATAATGGATTTTGAAAATCTTATACGGCAAGAAGTAACATTTTTACTACCTTCATATTAGAACAAATATATTTTTGACAGGAACTCTAAAAATGCATCATCTTTTCATCATCTCTCCAATTTTATGAATATGAATTTGAATTCCAAATTTTATTTGGAAAATCTTGGTGAAAGTCTGTTAATAAAATTTTCACATTGGAGAGTTTCCGCCAAAAAGAAGAGTAAATAATATAACCCCATTTATAGAACTTATTTTGATAGATGAAATTTAATAGCAGACGGACAAAAAAAACTTTGTTTAAATTAGATCAAAGATGATAATATCCCAAAATATAGACAAATCTGAGTTGTTGCGTTTTTTTTTGTTTTTTAACAATAAAAATTAAAAACAACAGGCCTTTTTTCCGTTTTTTCGCCATAGTGTGAAAATTATTGACGGCAATGTAATACATTGTATAGATCACTTGTAGAGTATAAAAAGACCTTCAAAATGAGCGTTTCTAAAAGGTCATTGGAGCATTTTTTACCGAGAGAACTTGGAAAAACCGCCAAAATGGACCCTTCGTCAAAAATTCACAATTTGCCTAATTTAAAGCTGACGCGCTAATTTTGCGTGAAATGTTAGGTTATTATGTCCACTTGAAGCTTGTAAGAGTTGGATGCTGTCAGATGAATAGTTTTTGCACAATGACGTTATTAACAATATACACCGAAATTTTGCAAAATTCGGCGTATTAACTGAGATGGGCCGATTTTAATTTTTCAAACAGTTTTTGAAAGGGGAAATCAAAACTTACAACTTGGCTATCTTCGACTTTCATATACGTTTGGAGAAAACTGCGGAAAATGGGGTCGAACATTGGGTGAAACGCATGATTTCCCAACATTTCATGTAAAATTAGCGCTTCAGCTTTAAACTAGGCAAAGCTGTGAATATTTAAAAAACGGCCCATTTTAACGGTTTTTCAAGTTTTCTCGGTAAAAAAAGCTCCGATCACATTTCAGAAACGCTCATTTTGAAGTTCTTTCAATTCTCTACAAATCGTCTGTATTACGTATTGCATTTCTGTCAATAATAGGGAGTTTTTGCGTTTCACATAACGTCCGGCGCTATTAGCGTTTACCTTATTTTGACAGGAAGGCATGCGCATTAAGCGATAGCGCTACTGAAAGTGCTCATGCGCATGCGTTCCTGTCAAAATAAGATAAACGCTAATAGCGCCCGACGTTATATGAAAAGCAAAAACTCCCTAATTTTTACGCTATGGTGAAAAAACTGAATATTTATCGAAAAAAAACGATATCGAAACTATATCGAAAAATCGATAAAAAACTATATCGAAAAAACGATATATTTTTTTTAAATTTTTATTATTAAAAAAAAGCAAAAGCTCAGATTTGTCTAGACTTTGGATTATTATCATCTTTGAACCATTTTAAACAGTTTTTCGGCCCTTCTGTTGTTAAATTTTGTCTACGAAAACAGGTTTTTTTTGGTGTATGAACTGGGCTAATACTTCCAACAATGGATTACACACCAATGTGAAATTTTTTAGGGACCTCCT
The DNA here is from genome assembly GCA_963576515.1 of Cryptocephalus primarius. NCBI lineage: Eukaryota > Metazoa > Arthropoda > Insecta > Coleoptera > Chrysomelidae > Cryptocephalus > Cryptocephalus primarius. The sequence continues at coordinate 7,523,637 of OY754948.1, forward strand.
GAGGTTCTTTACACACATTTCGTAATGTCCGTTATTAATCAGTATTTAAATTTGTAGGAATTAGTACGTTGGCATTAAAGAGTAGAACATTCCTTATTAGGAGCGCGATCGAAAAATGTCTTAAACAGGATGTGAATCATATCTAAGCGTTTATCTCACGACCCAGGTAGGCCTGTATATTCGTCCATTAATTCAAGTAATATTTTCGAAGTCACCGTATTCTTTGTGTATTGGAGGAGTGAATCACGGCGACTCAAGGTGAGATATTCCACCTGATAGCGTTTCGGAAAAAAGTAATATTAATGTTTTCGAAAAAAGGAGAAGAAGAAACGAAGACGCGAAGAAGAAGGAGAAGTGTGTGATACGACGACAAAAGCGTACTAATTAAAATTTACAACGGCCGGCACCCGCCGGGGGATTTATTCGGGATCATTAGTGGTGATTATTCCGAACACTTCAGAAATGTCTTAAAGACTCGACCATTTCTCACGCGGAGCCAGTTTCCACCCACTTTGTTCACCGTGTTACCCGCGCTCTTCTCTCTTCCTCTTCGCCTCCTTCGGACCGAGAGGAGCGAGGTTGCCGAAGAACGAGTCCTCGACGGCTGAAAATGCCACGGGGGACCAAAAGCGAGATTTCTAAGTTTGAAGTTTGAAGGGAAGATTTTGGCGAATTCGCAAAAATTCGAAATACATTTGGTACGACCTTTACACAGCTCGAATTTCTATTTTGGAAGAATCGCGATATTTCGAAAACCGTTGGGTCTACCGACTTGAAATCGACGCCATGAGGCTTAGAATCTCCCAACGGACCTACCCTGTAAGTTTCATGTGGAAATTCCAAAGTTCATGTTTTTGGGTCGAAAAAATGGAAGGTAAACCCTAAAAATGGAAGAGAAACGCTTTTCTCCAAAAAATGGTTCGATTTGATTTTCAAAATTAGGGTACCAATCGAAAGGGGACGCTTCCCTGATGCCAGGAGTGAAGGATTTTCTGTCCTACGACGTTTACTTTCCGAGTTATGGGTGGTAGAAGGGAAGTGGATGGATGGTAGAAGGAAGGGATTTTCTATATTGGAAGAATCGCGATATTTCGAAAACCGTTGGGTCTACCGACTTGAAATCGACGCCATGAGGCTTAGAATCTCCCAACGGACCTACCCTGTAAGTTTCATGTGGAAATTCCAAAGTTCATGTTTTTGGGTCGAAAAAATGGAAGGTAAACCCTAAAAATGGAAGAGAAACGCTTTTCTCCAAAAAATGGTTCGATTTGATTTTCAAAATTAGGGTACCAATCGAAAGGGGACGCTTCCCTGATGCCAGGAGTGAAGGATTTTCTGTCCTACGACGTTTACTTTCCGAGTTATGGGTGGTAGAAGGGAAGTGGATGGATGGTAGAAGGAAGGTGAATTTCTATTTTGGAAGAATCGCGATATTTCGAAAACCGTTGGGCCTACCGACTTGAAATTGACGCCATAAGGCTTAGAATCTCCCAACGGACCTACCCTGTAAGTTTCATGTGGAAATTCCAGTTCATATTTTTGGGTCGAAAAAATGGAAGGTAAACCCTAAAAATGGAAGACAAACGTTTTTTCCCAAAATAGTTTAATTTGATTTTCAAAATTAGGGTGCCAATCGAAAAGGGACGCTTCCCTGATGCCAGGAGTGAAGGATTTTCTGTCCTACGACGTTTACTTTCCGAGTTATAGGTGGTAGAAGGGAAGTGGATGGATGGTAGAAGGAAGGGGATTTTCTATTTTGGAAGAATCGCGATATTTCGAAAACCGTTGGGCCTATCGACTTGAAATCGACGCCATAAGGCTTAGAATCTCCCAACGGACCTACCCTGTAAGTTTCATGTGGAAATTCCAAAGTTCATATTTTTTTGTCGAAAAAATGGAAGGTAAACCCTAAAAATGGAAGACAAACGTTTTTTTCCAAAATAGTTCGACTTGATTTTCAAAATTAGGATGCCAATCGAAAGGATGGTAGATTGAAGGGGAATTTCTATTTTGGAAGAATCGCGATATTTCGAAAACCGTTGGGCCTACCGACTTGAAATTGAGCCATAAGGCTTAGAATCTCTTAACGGACCTACCCTGTGAGTTTCATGTGGAAATTCCAAAGTTCACATTTTGAGGCCAAAAAATAGGAAGGTTTACGGAATAGGATAATAGGATAACTGGAATACCAAATAGGGTTATGGTTTGATAGCAGCTCGTTTCCCAATTATTTCCTTGTGTTCCTCTGTTTCGTCTTTTGTCAGTCCCTCATTACTTAATCCCTCTACCTGGCGCTTGTGCCCTTACAGCGCTTGTTACTGGTGGTTATTGGCTTCTTTTGCTATTGTAGTTCATGATTGGTTTTCTATGCCTTTATCCATGTCTCATTCATAGATCTCCTCAGTGCCTTTTGAAAATTTCTCGTTTTATAACACTCCATGTACTACTACTACTGGCCTAATTGTGGTTTTGTGTATATATTTATTCTTGACATTTCTTGATTGCAAATTATGGCACATAATTTTTATGTGCTTGACTCCAATATGTAAATGTGGAGAGGAGTAGTAAATCCTCATAGGTCAGATCATACAAAAATGCCCCATCACTCTTTAAGCTGGGTGCATTTATGTAAAAACTATTGATGTGTTGAATGTCAACTTGCTCCTGATTGAAGGATATATACTAAACTATCATTTCCTACAAAACCATCTCTTAATATTAATAACTGTCAAAGTTATGAATTTTTTTAGAAAAGTAACTTTTAACAGTTTTTCTCTGTTAAAACTGGTCCAATCTGAGTATACAAAACGCCATTTTAAAAGTTTTTCAATTATCTACAAATGTCCTATTGACAGTAACGTGATTCATTTAATACTTTTCATGATATAAGCAAAAAAAAAAACCGAAAAGTGTTTTTTTGGGCGTTTTTGTTTATAATAAATAAACTATTTCCAATTTTTTGCTGCCATTTGGTTTTCAATCATCTACAGGATATGTAAAAAAAGTTGCACTAATGGTTTGCTATATCATTTAATTACACGAAAATTCTCCATTAGTTGGCCTAGATATTCTAAGTTCGGGGAACAAGTAAATACGATAGAATTTAAAAAATCTGTGTGGCTGTTCATGTTCTGCTCAAAAGCACAAGCACATAAGCATAAATCACGGAATTTAAATACAAATTATATGACTTTTTGACACCTTGTAAAAATATGTTCGAACTTCAAAACAAAAGCGATGCAAACTTGAATCTAATTTCTGTAACCATTGTTTTATGCTTTAAAACATAACAGAACGCAGAACTTTAACAATCGATAGAGAGCATCTAAACCTCAGGGCTATTCAACGGCATTTTTCGCCCAATCGCGTGACAAGTTCAGGAAGATCCCGTAGAACTTAAAATTATTAATCCAAAGGGAAAAATGTGTATAAAAGTTTTGTGAAGAACTGGGATATTAAACTTGGATTCTAAGGTACAGGAAGCAAATGGTACGTGTTCAGAATTTTCCCGAGGCTAACAACAATGCTTTATGGTAGAGGGTATTTAGATTCAGAGTATTTCATCAAATGGACGTGGACATTTGCCCTTCAAACGGGCTCTTCCAAAGCATTAATGACATTCCAGAAGCCAAGAAAAACCCTTAGAAAATAATCTAACTGGACATTTGAGTTCCCAGACGGTTGTTCAGAATTAATTATTGTGTTTCCAAAATGTTCTAGGAACTAACAAGTTCGCTTTCTAACTCTAAGATTATCGAAATAGAAACTATCACTTAAAAGTGGTAGTTCAGAAACATTTGGGGCAATACAGCAGTCAATAAGTGGAGTTTCTAATTTTTCAAAATATGAATGGAGACTAGCAGAATGGATGAGGTTTCAAGAATCTATCAGAATTTAACAACAGAACTAACTCATTCTAGAATCATTAAAATGAAAATTTAGATTCTTAAGCAAGCGGCCCGAAGTCACTCCATTTCGGAGTACATCTACAGATGGTCATGGAAATTTTCACTTCAAAAAAGCACTCCAAAAGCATTAATTTTCTTCCAGAAGGTGATAAGCGTTCCTTCCAACTATAAACTAATGTAAATAGAAACTTATGTTCCCAAACAAATGCTCACAACTTATCACTGGATTTACAGAATGTATCAGAAAGTAAATAGTGTGCTTTGTAATTCTAGGAGGAGAAGTGGTAGTCCAGAAGCATTTGTTGCATTTTAGAACTTAACAAGTGAAGCTTCTGATAAATAAAAATATAAAGAGACAATGGCTCCAAACGGGATTTTTCGAAATTAATTAGTGGATGTCCAGAGGGTTTTAGTAAAATCTGTCAAATTTTAGAATGATCGAAATGAATATGTGTACTTCAAGCGAAGGAATCATCCTTTTGATGTCATGTGCAGAGATAAATAAGAATAAAGGCAACTAACTTTCGTCTTGTTTCAATTTCAAGTGCGAGGTATATGAATTTCCTATGATAAATTTGGTTGGGCGACAAACAGGGAACAAACAGACACAAATAGGGAAACTTAAAAGAATAAAGCACCTAAAACTACGCAATAAATTCTATCCGTTTAAGAAATTAAAGGGTAGGAATAAGCTTTATGAAATATGGCAGAAACCTCATCTAGGAAGCTTCTATGAAGATATGCAGTTTAGGTTAATTAGTTAGTTATCTAATCAGATCCTATACGGAAACTTACAAGGTTAACATTAGATAACATAGTGGTAGTTAGATTAGGTACAAGGTCAGCTTAAAATTCTTTGATTATGTTTAAGTTGTGTGAACAGGCAAAGAACACTGAACTTAAAAATAGTTAAAATGCACCCGAATCATACTTCTAAGTTAATTGAAAAACAAAGGTTGAAGTTAAATATGTGCTCTGTGGCAATTTTTAAGCTCCTTTGGTACCGATCACGAATTTCACACAATCGCAGTGTTCGTACTTAACGGTACCAATTTAGTTAAAACACGCTCGACTCAATTATCGAAATTACTGTTTTCCATGCCGCCTTTGTATCCGGAAACTGGGTTAAACACAAAGCGAAATGTAATATCGACGGTTGATTTTGAAACTGTAATTCGTGGCGATTCCGGAATTTGTCGGCCCGTACTTTTCTCGCGGGTCTGACAACAACGGCGGTCTCGGCCTGAGGACCCGAGGAGATGCTGCGCCTCGGCGCATACCACGCAATGCAAGAATGCAACGTGTAGTCTTTCTCTACAGGAGGAGGCGAAGAAGTTCTTCGCATGCACGGTTTAAAGATCCTACAGACGGTTGGATACACAGAGAAAAATGTGACTGCAAAGTTTCGATTGGTAATCGTCATCATCACCGGCGTGATTTCTTAAAGAAATTGTTGCTCTATCGAAAGGCTAGGCAATTTTATGTGATTTCGGAACAACTACGACTTGCGTCATGCTTCCCACTTCATTTGAAAGTCCAAAGGGTCAAAGAATATATAAATTGTTAAGCCTGTCGATAATCAATCATCTTATTTAATTATACACTTTACTGACACACTTCGTCTCTCTACAATTCTCTCGATTAAGCCGAGATAAAATATATGTTTGTTGACTCGGTAAACGATAGTTTTAAAAACTATAACAGGAAAGTTTTCCAATTACTCCACTAACAAGTAGGATAAAAATATACCAGATTAGTTAATTACGAAGCCACAAACGAAACGTGAACATAAATGTTATCGCATTGTTATTGTTTTCTTCGCCTTTTCTCTTATCATCTTACCTTGTGTACAAACATTTCGGTGAGTATTTACACTTTTAGGCACTATAGTATAAGTATTTATCCACAGGATTTCACTAATCACTTTATTGATCTTTATATGACCCAGTTTGAAAAACAATTGTGTTGTTACAACAATTAATACTCGAAAATAGAAGAAATTTATCCTAACATACAAATAAGAGATCTACATTTTGTTAATATGGACCCTCTACGTAGAACCAAAGACATCCTAATATGTCTTCGGAAACTCTTAAAATGATTTTACATCTTGCGATATCCATCCAAGTTTGTACCTGAATTTGAAAAAATGAAATACTCCGGTCTTGAAGCTGTGAACTTTTTCAAAATACAATTTCGAAAAACTAAGGTTTTTGAAATTAGTTTTATTTTTTTATTTTCAAGGTTTTTCAACACTGTTTAAGAGTTTATCTAGAATTCAATCCAAATTATTTACTGCCAAAATCTTCAAGAATTATCTTGCCAGCTAATTGGACTTGTATCTGGAAAATTGCTAATACATTCGTTTCACTTGAAAAAGCAGACTTTAGTCCAAGTATCTATAAACTTTGAAATAAAACTTCACCAATAAAACTTCAGAAACTTAAAAGTTTTCTGACACTGAAGGCCGTCATTTCAATAGTCATTTAAAATTATCTATTGCCCTAACACGATTTAAACTTTATAGAAATTGAAAAAAGCTTCTAGATTCTATCATTTAAGAAAATTTCGGTAATATTGGAGATTTAAAAAATGTGGCACTTGCTCAAAAATTCTAAATTCAGATCTGAAGCATTTTTAGGTTTTGAAGGAGGACATGTGGCATGCGTTCTAAACTCTTCAAATTTTAAGACAAATGAAATTGTTGGGAACATTCAATCGAAATGTTTAAAATGTCCATATTTCCTCTACATGCAAAAATTTTACAAAAGCCTAAAGGAATATCCAACGTCGTTTTCGGCACTACTCAAACCTTGTAGCACCCGGTATCAAAATAATTCTAAATGGTACTTGATACCATTTAGAAAAATTTACATCTTTTCTGCGATCCACTACTTAGCATGAAGCAAATTAAAATTTACTTAACTCTACTAGATTGTATGTTAACGCACGTTTGGCGATTGAACGCTCTGAAAAAAACTATCAAAATTTTTCCTAGATGTAGGCTTCCTTAGGACTAAATCTATATGTGAGTGCTTATCTGTGCCTGTGCATCAACCATTGCCGGCCCGTAATGATTTTATATGGTGATGATGGGTAGATTAGAACGAACAGATTTTAGATAAGAAACGAAAAGTTAATACAGTTAATGACTAAATAACATCGTAAGCGATATTGTATTTGATCAAGCACGTCAGTCATTGCCAAACGATTTTATTTGCTCATCGCAATGACTAATGGAATAATTTAGTTAACTTTTAATGACTATCCTTTAGTATAAAGGATGTATAGAAAACATGATGTGATAACCCACTGACTAACCCACCAAACTGAATTGTACCGGATAAATATCTCATTCCCTACATTATGGACTCATCGCATGAACCGATTAAGCTAGCTAACCCATAATGAAGTAGAAAGTGTAGATAAATAGAAGTGCATGTGATGTAATAACTAGAGTGATTAGCTGAAGAACCTGGAGATCCTTTTTTAACTTGGAGAGAATGAAGAACCTGGAGATTTTACTTACTCATATAGCAGGTAGTTTTCGGGTCGATTTTCAGTATTTGAGATATTGGGTTTTCTGGCCGTTTTTAAGGCCCCCTGCGTCCGTAAAACATATTTTTGGAAAAAGGTTTGTTTCCTCAGGAACAGTAAATAGTAAAACGCTGAAACATTGGATTTGGGTTTGGTCCCTTAAAAACTCGAATTTGTGCCATATCGGTAAAATCAGTTCAAGGTAAAGGCCAGTTTACGCTTGTCAAATTTGTGTCATGTTGAAAACTAGTACATTTAATATACTGTTTTATCCATATCGATGACCATGATTGTTATTTCAATGAATTTTTTTCTGAAGGGCCCTTCAAAACCCTTGCAAATTCTCTCTAAAGTTTTTCTCACTTTTTTTTAAATCAGTTTAACACTTTCTTACTAGGTTTTCACCTAAATCACCACATTAAATACCTATAATTTTTGTTTGAAACATTTTTCTATGAACGTACCCTGAAGGTCACTTTTGTCCTGGGTACTTTCAATTTTTCTTAATTTTCCTGAAAACCTGTAACTTTTATTTGAAACAGTTATTTCTAAAACCGCAGTAAAAGGCACAAGATTCTTGAGAATTTATAATTTTTCCTAATTTTCTCCTAAACGGTTTTAGTGATTTATTTAAATATATGTAACTCGACTTATATATTTAATACTTACAACTTTTATTTGAAATACTATTTTCTAAAATTTCCCTAAAGGGCACTTGACTCTTTAGAATGTTTAGTTTCTCTAATTTTTCTCCAAAACACTTGACTTATCTACCCATTGCCTATAACTTTGATGAAAAATATTTTTTCTAAAATCGCCCTAGAGTATTTGACTTTTGAGAATTTACTAAAAGCTTCTAAACTTATACAGGACATGATGGACACTTCGCTAATATAAAATTTTATATTAGATTTTTACTTATTTAGATACATTTATATATAAATGCAATTGACAAGATTGAGTTACATACTACACGATTAACTTTAGGTGACATATTACAATTATATTTATTTTGATGTAAAAGTACCAGATCACAGATATAAACAAAATTATAGAATTATGTCGTATTATTTGGTTTTTACATTATAAAAGGTTTCCCCAAAACAAAGCTATACGCCCCTGGAAATTTTTTATCGTTCAAAATAGGTGTAGAAGTTTACAGAATTGCATGGATATCAGTAATCTTTATTAAACTTGGGGGTTAACCTAAAATTATAAACAATATTTTTCTAGAAATTTATCTCAATATACTTTTTCATTGCATATTCAAATGATTCGCATTGAAGAGCTTAACTCTCTATTTAACTCGCTAGAAGTATGTTTATTTGTGTTTCTATGGCCCTTTAGGTTTTTACACATTTACCCGCCAAATAAAAATTGCTTATCACTGTTCAATCCCAAATTTTTGTATCGCTTCGACATTGTTCTAGAAAATTGACTGATAAAACCCGGAACCACCTAAAAATTCAATTAGTTATTGCTTTTGACTAGTTCAACATGGCATAACTTCACTTAAGGTGAACACCCTTCTGATCACCCGTACCGATAATATGTATACAGGTAGAACAATTACCGTCGTTTCTTGTAGCGTTAACTAGTTTTCAATTTTGTTTCTTTTTGTATATTTAGAACCCATAAGCCTGATGATGACTACAAGATAGCCGAAACCGGTGGCTATTTAACAGAGGCTAAGGCTGGGCGTTTTCTTCATTTATGTCTTCAGAAGTTTACTATCTGTGAACCATGCTGCACAGCATTTTTCACACAGCCAAAATATCCTAGGCAGTAGTGAATTAAATTTGAAATATTATTCAGGTATTGGAGACAATTTTACATAGAACTAGATTCCATGAAGCTGTGAAGCGTTCAATAGTATCACATAGCCCTAAGAAATTCTAGAATAATTATATGGCTGTTCAAATTTCTAAAAAAAATATATATCGATTGATATAATGTTAGTAAATTTCTAGAAAAGTACTAATTCAAAGCCTAGGCTTTGACTCAAGGACTCTAGGATTAGCAAGCTTGGAAGTTAGAAGTTCTTGAATTTTCTAGGGAGTTGCATATCCTAAAATATTACTTAAAATCACAGCATAATGTATCTCTTGACATAAATGTAGAAGTTTTCATTAGAAGACATCTGACTATGTAATCTGTCTCGAATGTTTTTCAGCAGTAATAGGCTTTTAACATCATTATCAAGTGCATAAATGAAATCAAAGGAAATTTTAAGACTCTTCAACCAACTGGAAGATTGTAGGAGTGATTGCACTTCTGTATGAAGACGTCCCTTCTTTTTGATAACTGCTCATGATAACTTGCTAGGTAGGGTTAAGTGCGACGCCTCCAGTTTTCTCGATGTAGAAAAGTTGTGAAATTCCGTACGGGCGCAGTTCAGTTGTTCTCGTCATTCTTTACACTTTGATCAGGTTGGCCGTGACCCCACGTCGGAATTCTCACAGTCGTCTTTACCTGTCTTTACTTGTCCTCTTCTTCCCCTCCTCCTTCGACTTCTCCATCGTCGTCGTCATTTTCTTTTTCTTTCTCTCGTTTTCCCCATCATCGGTAGATGCACAATCCTCGGACTTACAGAGGGGACCAGAAGTAGGTTAAAGACTTCGCGCATTTCGTCGATCGGTTCGATCGATTTCGCGAGAGAGCTATCGACCTGACCGGTCTTCGGTCTGCGGGAGCTTAATCGACGGCTTAGGAGGTCGGAGGTGCGGCAGGGAAGTTGCAGAAAAATCCCTCGAGGGTAATGCAGAGACTTTCTCTCTTCGCCTGCAAGGGAGACTGCGTCTGCGATTCGTCGCTGCTTTCGAATGAGGATGACGTTGGAGGCTAAAGGGAGAAACCTATGCAAATGATGAATGTTCGAATGTTTAGAAGTCGCTTCGTGTACCTTCGACCAGTTGTCACTTTGGGTTTATCTTAATTGTAGGGCAGCAGGAGACTAACGTATTGTTTAGTTAAAGGGCAGTGCAAGTTTAGTTCCTTGAACAAACGCCAAATTTTAATTTTTACCAAAATTAGCAGGCACTTAGGTATTTACTGTAGTTTAGTGCTACTATATTACCTACTAATACAGTTAAACGACGGTTCATGTTTAAATCCCACATTTCAGGTGATGCACTAAGCAAGCGTTAAACAGAGGCGTAACATTTCCTTAAAAAATTAGACAATATCAAGGACCATTTTACAGGACTATTACACCATGACTATCACTTATCAGCACTTTTATTAAGTACGCAACTTTTTAAAAGTACCAGTAAAGTACCAACGCTATGACTTCTAGATCAATTTAACCGAGCCAACACTCAAATCTATAATGGCAGTAGTACACAATTGATTATTATCAAATTCAACTACTTTTAGTTTACCTAGAACTTTAGTTATACAAGAGTTTCGGTTCCAATATGTCACTTCAACAATTGCGCTAATTCAACTATATATAACCTAAAATTTGAATCAGACCCCTACGTATCTCTGTTAATATTGTCTCAAAAAAGAAGGAGAAAGGAATAGGCACAGCACTGAAACTCTTAATATTGTGTCCACTTAACCATATTTTGTTCACTATACTATACTATAATACATAGGGTATATAAATAAGTTTCCGCCGTTTTCAAGAGATGGCTCCACTGACAAGATTACTTTGAAATCATCAGATGTAAGATGTCATATAGACAGTTTAAACACCTGGCAACAACATAACCTTAAAATACTATTATCTTTGTACTGGTAGTATATATTTTATGTTCGAAAATGTCGAGTTTTGTACCAAATAAGCGTCATTTGCGGGAAGTTCTGATTTATTAATTTCATTTAGGGAAATCTGCTGCTGAGGCGCATTGTTCTCTTGTAGAAGTTTACGGTGATGCTGCTTTAAGTGAAAGAAGTTGTCGTGAATGGTTTCAAAAGTTTAAAAACGGCAAGTTTGACGTGGAAGATAAAGAACGCGAAGGAAAGCCGGTCAAGTTTGAAGACGCTGAGTTAGAGGCATTATTGGACCAAGACTCATGCCAAACTGAAGAGCAGCTCGTAAAAAGCTTGGGTGTGACTCAGCAAGCGATGTCACACCGTCTCAAGACCATTGGTATGGTAGAAAAACATGGAAATTGGGTTCCGCATGAATTGAAACCCAAAGACTTCTCCAAAGACAATGTCGAAAGAGTTTTTTGCATCGAATAATGACGGGGGATGAAAAGTGGATCCACTACGACAAACCAAAGCGTAGGAAATCGTGGGATAAGCCCGGTTATGTACCAACTTTAAAGGCGAAACCGAATGTTTAAGGCAAGAAGTTAATGTTGTGCATTTGGTGGCATCAGTTCGGAGTAATCTGTTACGAACTACTCCAGCCTCAGGAAACTATCACTGGAGAACGTTATCGACAGCAACTGTTGCAACTGAGCAGAAAATTGAACCTTAAACGCCCCGAATATGCCAAAAGACATGACAAAGTGATTGTTCAGCAAGACAACGCTCGGCCACATGTTGCAAAAGTCGTCAAGGATACTTTGGAAGGTTTACAATTGGACGTTTTACCCCACCCGCTGTATTCCAGACGCTCTGGAAAAGCAATACTTTCCTTCTTACGAAGAAGCCAAAAATTGGGTCGATTCATGGGTAGTCTCAAAAGATGAAGAGGTTTTTCGACGTGGCATCCGAATGTTGCCAGAAAAATGGCAAAAAGTAGCAGCTAATGACGGACAATATTTTGAATAAAATTTAACGTACATTTTTTTTTATAATCAATTGATAACTTTTTATAAGAAACGGCGGAAACTTATTTGTATCAGCAATACTTACAATATTATATATATATATATATAAAGACGCTGGACACCAATGTATATCTACAACTTTAATGAAACACCGTTTAACTGGTGTACCTTTTATGTTATTGTTGGGTTAAATTATAGGCTTAAACCAGGATTAAAGCCTTGGTTGTAGGTTTGGTTTTATTATACCAGGTTCATAATTAATTCCCGTCGTTAAAGTTTTGAAGTGACAGTCCGGAATTATCGCACGGTAAGTGGACTAATTATTTTTGTATGACCTTTTTATTTAGCAGCGATAAATAAATTATGGTAAATACGTGCGAAATTACCTGGTATGTAAATAGGTGTGTAAACCACAGAGTGTGTAAATTAAAATATAAGTAAGTGTACGTTTTAAATTACAATGTTGGCCGAGGAAATTGCCAATTATGGAATTCTGACGTGACTTTTAAAGGAACCAACAGAAACTGACGGCTAATACTAAAGTTTGTGAAAACAAGGTTTTCTTTTGTACTTTTAGTACGACCTAAAATGTAACGAGATATCCTATGGTCCGAAATAAAATTTTACGAATTAATAACGACGAATCAAATCAATACACGTGCATTGTGTTTACTTGTCCATTCGGTGTCAAACGATAACGTTTCTTGTTAACACAAAATTCCATCGTTGAACTCTGTCCATTACGAAACCTTAAACGAAACAAACAAAGCGTAGCACATGTACATTCATAACAAATATTTTAATTGCTAATAACGCACTCGACCAAAAACCGAATTGGGTTCTCATCTAAAAATCGTTCTCACTCGGCCATCGAAGGCTACTCGGCGCGATGAAATTATAAATTAGGTTAAAAAGGCTTAACAACGGGTCAAGCAACGTTGAATAATTGATTATAATGGCGGAGGAATGTAAGGCTCGGATGAGATAAGGAAGCGCAGTCAGCTGACATTAAAAGGATTTTAATGACAATAATTAGGCGTCCAGATGGATCCGAAAAGGTGTATCCTCGGTTAGATGAATCACTTTGTAATTGTTCGTTCAATTCGGTGGGCTCAGAGGTTTCTTTCGACCCATAATTATGTTTATTGTGTCAAGAAACGCAACACAGGCTTTATTTTACTTTAAAGAAATAGTCTTAAATATAAATCGAAGTATTTCCAAAGTTCCACGTATTTCGAACTGTTTTAAATATCATCACGTCAGCGTATGTGTAATCATAATGTACAGGTGTGTACGATTTTACGACCGGCCCATAAAAATTACGAGTAGATCTACTTTGATGAAATAGTCCCCGTCGTATCGTAAAAATTGCCTTTTTATCCCACGTGAAACTTGATAAGAAGTATTGCACACCGCCACTGCGATACTTTTAAACGCTAAAAGTTTATTACTGAAATTACAGCACGAAGTTGATTTGAGTGAAAATAAAAAAAGATGACGAACGTTTTTGAATAACACCTCTAGACACAGGTAGGTAAGTGCAAGGTGAAAAAACACACACACAAAAAACTCATTTAAATTATACGCTGACCTTTGAATCCATGGATGTTATTAGCTTACAATGGGACCGACAGAGAGGTTTAGTTTGAAGTTTAAAATTAATTTCTTCTTTAGGTAACAGCCAAAAACATTTCAGGTGGAATAAAATTCAACTGTGAAGCTTACTTTCATGTGCACGTGCAAATCAAATTTAAATAGTGTATACTTATATATACATAGCGGGGGTCCTACAGCTTCCTTTGCCGCATCCCGCATTTCGTACGCCATACTCTTCTGTCTGTCCACTCGTTTTCCTGGATAGCCCTGTCTTTCATGGTCTGTTCTATCCCATCCTTCCAGGACCTTGAGGGTCTTCCTCGTCTTCTTCTATTCTGCGGTTGATACATTACTGCTTTTTTTGGCCATCTGTCCTGTTCCATCCTCATAACATGTCCGTACCAGAGCAGCTGGGTCGTTTGTATTCTCTCCGCAGTTGTATATACTCAACCTGTTCTTCGTCGTATATTTTCATTTCGAATGTGTTCTGTTCTGGATATTCTGCAAGATCTTCTCAGGTAGTCCATTTCTACTGCCTCGATTGTTTGCTCTTGTCTCTCGGTAAGTTGCCAACATTCGCATCCATATGTTAAAATAGGCTCCACTATAACTTTGTAGATTGTCAATTTGGTGTTAAGGTTAATTTTATCTGACCACAGTAATGAGTTTAGAATTCGTGTAGCTCTTTCTCCTTGTTGCACTCTATTTTTTATATCTTCTTTTGTTGTTCCATCTTCCGAAATTATGCTTCCTAGGTATTTGTACTGTTTACACCGTCTAATCCTATTTATTTGCAGGTCGGGGTCTCCATCATTGCTTCCTACCGTCAGGTATTCTGTTTTTGACATATTCATATGTAAACCCCATTTAGCATATTCGTCATCCAACTTTCTCAGCATATAATCTGCATCGTCCTCGTCTGCAGCTATAACAACTTGGTCGTCCGCGAAAAATAGAGTTGTTAGGTACGCATCCTCCATCTTAATCCCCATTCTTGCAGTTTTGGCTCTCCAATTACTCAGAGCTTCTTGGATGTATATTTTAAATAGGGTTGGGGATAGGCTACATCCTTGTCTTAGACCTTTCGAATGCAAGAATGGCTTCGATAAGGTGCTTCCTACCTTGGCTACACTTTTCGAGTTTTTGTATATGTTTTGAATAGCTCGAACATAGACATTACTAAGGTCAGATTTCGTCAAGATTTCCAACAGTTTTTGCAAAGGTACCGTATCGTAGGCCTTTTCAAGATCGATAAATACAAGATGGGTGGCTAAGTTTCTCGCTTTACGTTTACGTATAGTGTATACTTCCATACTAAAATTGAATTTAATTTATCGCATCAGGGACCTTATCAGCTGATAATACTACGATTTGGTTAAAAATAGTTATCGGATGTCTGTTTGTCAAGTATTGATTTTATATGAATATTGGATTACAAATTTGTCTTATAACGACGGTTTCGAATTTTTACTTGACTTTTGTTACCAGCGTCGTCAAAAATTTAACTTTGATATGATAACATTCCGTTAAATTTTAAACGTGCTGTTCCTATTAAATAGTGCTTTCGTTTTAATAAATTTTGACGCTACCCAAATTCTTTGCTGGTAAAATCATTAATATTTAACTTAACATTGTGTTTGACATGACAGTTTTCTCTGAATTTCCATTAAAATTTGACGACTTCAAATTTTAGTCTGATGTCGTCGTCAAATTTTAAACACGCTAGATTTTCTGCTTAAAGACACCCTCAAATTTGAAAATACACAATTTTTCTAAACTTATTGATCATTTACTTAAGATTTACTCCGCATGCCGTCAAATATCTCACAAATTTGTTTAATGGATTATTTGTTTAACGTCATCTTTATTGTCAAAGAAATAAAGTCTTTCTGAAATTAATAGTTGCCTTTCTAATTTTCCCTCATGTTTTACTCTTAATGCTGTTATAGGTCTCAGATTCTTGATGTGCCGTCAAATTTTAACGACTCGAAGACTCGGTTTCGTTTTACCGTCAAATCTTAAAACCACCAAATTTTCTGCTTAATGATATCGTCAATTATAATGAAACTAAATGGTTAGAATTTTGATTTTTACTGGAGCTTTATTCTCAGTGATGTTAACGGCCTCAAGTCATGACATGCGTTAAATGTTAACACCTCCAAACCCCAGTTTCATGTCGCAGTCAAATTTTGAAAAATTCCGTCAAATTCCGGCCTAAATCTATGTTCACAGCGTGGTTAAACAAATGAAGTATCGAAATATGCTATAACAATCCTTCCAATTGTAACGGTACCAAATGTTTGTGATAGCAATCATTAACATTTCCACAAGATTGTACCAAATGTTGCTGTATTCTTCGATAATTAATTTTAGCGAAGTTCTAGTGATCAAAATAATTTAGTAAATGAGTAAATTCAGTAAGGCCAATCACAAAGTTATCCCGGCGAATTCGCCAAAACATAAACAATCTATTAACTTTTCCGTGGATCAATTATGAACCGCGATATTTTTATAAATTCGGTCTGTGATTAATAACATGACATGCATGATTATTGGAAGTGAACGGATTATGTTTATTACCTTTCAAGCAATTTTTCTATGCTAATTTAAGACCTACTTTATCATTCGATTATCGATATAAGTGAATGTCTTCGTAGATCGTAACTGGTTGATCTACTGGTAAATTAATATCAAAATGACCTCAAGGCGCGAAATGTCAACGTACACGTCCAATTGCAAACGTTTACAATGTTTACAATGTATCTATCTCTTCTCCCAACAAATATGAAATATAATACACCCGACGTCCACATTTCCATATACTCCGGCTGCAATCTAAGAACCATTACAATATATCTTCATGTTTAAGTTTCAATAAACTCTCATGGCCACCGAGAGGATAGATGGCTCTTCAGCGTTTTCTCTGTACGTGGGTGCAACCAAGACGGAGGCACAAACCACGGGTACATACCTCAGAGGTTGATGCCCATGCGGCGACTACCGGAAAATCTTAACGCGCGCTCGTGTAAAAATTAATACCTGTAACATTAGACCGATCAGAATTCGCTCGAGTCGGTCAAAGTCTAAAGGGGTTTTGAACCCCGGAGGTCTTCCACTTGCCCGAAAGGTTAAAATGGTGGACGGTTGGTTACAAGTTCATGAGGTTCCTGCAAGGTTTTCACCGCAACGTCGTCAGTAGTTATTTTGATTATGATCTGAGGTGAAGAAAGGAAGTGAAGAAGTAAGAAAGAAACCTGAACCAGCGTCGAGCAACAAAATTTTGAATTTGTTGCTTTTTATTAAATTGCCTTGAAATTGCTAAAAAAGTCATTGCCAAAAGAGGGATTAAACATGAATTGAAGAACTGGGTTGTACAGTAAATATTAAATTGAAATTCTATATGTTATAAGTCTGCTTAATGTCGGGCTTAAACTGATCCAGTCGCACAACATGACTTTCCTCTTTTTCTTAATTCGATTTTTCTGTTTTTAGCTATTTCCCTGTGTGCAGAATTTAAATAGCCTCCTATAGGAATTTTGGACACGACTAGAGAAATGTGGATAAGTATTCAACTCAGCTATAAGTTTGGTAATGATCAAATGTTATTATGTACTTAATTATCCCTACTTCTTTAATTCAATATTCTAAATAGTATTATTTTTATGTACAATTATACTATACTATATTTATATGCATATTACCTTACTACTGTATTCTTTGTATTTTATACTATTAATGTATTATTTATATTTATAATATGAATACATATGTTATTAACCATGTACAATATAAATTGGCAATAAATTATTGTTCTTATAGAAATGGTAAAGTTTCGTGGTTTTGAAAGTTGAATTAATATTTGCATCTTAATGACGCTAAGAAGGTAATTCGTAATATCCACAGGATTTTTTTAATTATTGAGAAAAAAATTTAAGGAACAATTCCTTGTCTAACAATACAGTGGGGTTTTATAGGTAAACATGCACAGACCATTCCCAAAAATAGTCATCCCTAAATGGATGTTCAACCCATATTTTCTGGTTAAAACCAACAGCCCCATATCAAATAAACTACATAGTTGATGGTGGCATTGTTATTGGGGAGTACATATAAGTTGAAACCCCACTCAGAACTATCAAATTCTGGATAATGAGGGTACATTTAAAAATTTGAAATTGGGTTAACGCTACACGTTACTTATATCTAGCAGCCATTGCCTCTATCCAGCCTTTTAAATACTAAAAAGGTAAAAATGTATAGGACAAACGTTCCTGTATTTCCTCTGAACCTTAAACCAACGAAATTGGCTCAAAATCGAATCTAGACAGTTTACAGGAGTTTAAAACAATTTATAACAAATTTAATAGTTTTTAGCGTTCAATCACGAAAAGCAGCTCAACAAATCAATAGATAGCTATAAATATTTCATTCTCCTAGGACCGCAGGAATCATCAAGATTTTCCTAATTGGTCTCAAGTAGAATCTAAAAGTTCTCGCTGGCAAAACGATGTTACATTCATGATCAGATGATACGAACACAGGAATTAAGAAAGAGGTTAAAATCCTGGCTGGAATCCAAATTCTTTTTTCCAAAAAATTCATATACATCATATCGTCTTACGAAGATCGATCCGACTCATTAATTCAAAAGAAAAAACAAGACAAAGGTTGACTCACCTGACTATTACAGAGCCGGATACTCTTGTACAGATCAACGCAACTCTTCTGCTCCTTGACCTACCTGGAAAACAGAATTTCAAATAAAATGTATAACGAAATAATTAGGGGATTAATTAATAAATCTGTGAGTTCATTTAGTGAGTTCGATTGAGTCGGTTTATCAGTTATTAAGTTGAGTTAGTGTCATTTTAACAAAATAATTAGTGATTTTTATGGTGACTTAATTAGTAAATGTTAAGCGATTTAATTCGTGAGTCTTGACTTGTCTTGTCTTCACGTGAGATCGGATTAATTTCATTTATTTAACGAACCATCTAGTGACTACCAAGTTAACAGGTGAGTTTTTGAGTGACTTCAAATAACAAGAGTGACAAAATAATAAACGAGATTAACATGAAAGATAGGAACAGTATTGGTATTCCTTAGGCAAAGGTTTAGTCTAGTTAAGGAACACAAAATTTTCCAAATTTTCCAAGTTTTGAATTCAAATTTTGAGCGTCCATTTTTTGTTGCAGTTCATCGTTGATGTATCACTTTGGACTTTAAATGTGAGAACCATAAATATGAATCATCCCGTATAATTCAATGGCTCGAATGGCTATAATCGTGGGAGTAGTTGTTTCGGGGTGATTCATGTTTATAATTAATTACAAGAGTTTTCAATTTGATTTCAAATACTAGAATGTGTGAATCACGCCGAAAATAATTCGATAGGTCAATTTACAATTTTGGAGGGAAAAAATTGTTTTATAACTAATTCTAGAAGGTTTGCAGAAGTTCCAAACAATTTCATTTTAACCGTTAAAAAGAATCTAAAGTAACAACCCCATAGAATATTTTAGGAGTGTGAATTACCGAAAGTGCCAAAAATTCGAATGTAGGAGGTCTACACAAGTTTCAAATGGTTTCACTTTCCGAGGACCACAGATAAAAATTTAAAATTTTCGTGAAAGTTTTCAGATAGGCCCTAGAAGCTTTCTCGTTATAATTTCAAACTATAGAACTTGTGAATCATGCAGAAGAAAACTCTAGAGATTGCTCTAGAACCTTGGAAAATCAGAATATTTTAATTTTCATGTGTTTTAGTAAAAAGGATCGATAGAGAAGAAACTAAAATAAATTATGGAAATTCAATGACTTAATTGACTCTTAGATACAATCAATTTTTACTTATACGTTTAAGGGTTGTCTGACAGATAAGGTTTCTAACATTTCCGGCAATCCTCTTTATAAGGATTACAAGGATCACGGATTAAAATGCAAAATTTCGCCGCTTCTTCAATAACTAAAAATATCACTCAATTTTTCAAATTATTTTTGAGTAAAGTTCAGTGATATTTGAATTAATTACCCTTTATTATTAATTAAGTCGTTGCGATTCAGGTAATAGAGTAATTTGAAATATTTATATGCATTTCCCAAGAACAATTAAAGAATAGAACAATGAGTTGCATATAATGTACACGATCTTTTCTCGAGTGAAGGTTTTAATGAAAATGTCTGTGGAAAATATTTGCAATTGTCGTAATAGAAATTATACAGGCAATTTCTGCATAAATAAATCTGCTTCGTGTGTAGATAAAATTTCCTGGCTCTCCTAATCAATTGATTTAAAATTTTTATTTGGAAGTTTGAGTTCAATTTCTAATGAGAAAATAACTACCTGAAAAGAATCTTAAAAACTCCTTTTACGTTTTGATTTCATTTTAAAACATTCCTTTTAAACAAATCGTCCACTTCTAACGATATTCCATAAGAACTATGACAAAAATTAATCCTCATATTAGGAAGGTCCAAATACGATTACTTTAAGATACCGTCTGGGCTATTAGAAACTACCTACTGGGTGGAGAGTAAATGTCCGTAATAAAGAGGTGTTCATGTTTTTCAAGCGTCGTTAACGCTTGTTGCACCCGTCTACCACACCTCAATTAACCCACACTGACTTATCTAAGAATATCAAGTCCTAATGGAAAAATTTAATACATCCAGTCGCCTTAGACCGGCCAGATCTTTATCAGTCGCTAAAAGCCTCCGAAGACCCATGCTTAAACATTCCACTATTACAATACCTATCTGTTATAGCATATAAAATATATAATTTAAAGTTTAAAACTTGATAAATTATTATGATATATAAAAAAATAATTCACCACAGTGAATTTTGAATGTTAAAAAATATTATTTATTATTTATTATTATTATTGCTTTTTGAGAAATAGGTTTTTAACCAAAATTTGATTTAGTATCATGGTTAATAATTATCCCTCACAATAATTTGCAAAAATAATCGTTTGTAACTACAGAAAGAATTAGACGGTCGTTTTCATTTTTGTATGCAACTCCCGATTTTAAAAAATCGTTAAAATTGGTCCTTTGTTACCGGAGATATAGCAAAATTTTAAGCGGTTTTGATTTGAAGTCCTGACTTTAGCTTTTAAACATTTTTGGTCGATTCCTCCGACTACTTTCCAGACAAAAATTTTTGAGGACGCTTTAAAATCGTTATTTATCTTAATAAAATAAACTTGTCTCGATATTTAAAATCGTCACTGTTAAATTAAAGCGTTAATAAATAAAAATGACTAAATTGAAAAAGGCTATCTCGCCTTAAAATGGTACTGAGCAACTTTTTTTTTTAATTCATGGAAAGTTACTAAAGGCATGAATATAAAAATGACATTTAAACATATTTATTAATGAAGTGAAGTTACTAACGAAAAACGTTATGAACAAGTTAAACGACTTATCATATTCCCTGTTGGTGGGTAGTATACCTAGGTGAAATTTAAATTTGCAGTTACATACTTCGAAAATATAAATCCAAGCACTCCTAAACAAATTAATTTCTTCTCTTTATTTTAGATTTTTTTAATGAAATAATAACTACAATAAATCAAATTTAATTTCTTAACCAAATTTTAAAGAATTTTTATGGTTATTAAAAGGCTACTTATTTTGTAAGCTTCGGGACAATTTATGCCATTTTCGTCTATTTATTGTAAGTTTAAATCTTCGCATTTCTGTAAATTCCCTAAATCTGTACTTTGGGGTTATTTAAATATACTCTTAATGAATTTTAAATTTAGTAAGTCAAAAGTGATGCTTTTTTTAAACCTAAATAAAAGAAAAGTTGAAAATATCTACTGGGACCCGTACTGTATTGCAGGTAAAAAAAACCTCATTTTTTGCGATGAACAGTTTAAACAATCACTATTAAACCATTTTTTTTTATTATATCATTATTTTTCACCTAAACTTTAAATTTTCTAATCTATAACGAATCTAATCCAATGTGTAACGAATTACATGACACATTTTCTAACTCGATTGCGTTACAAATACAAATGGCATCAACCGACCTTACAATAATAAAGTTTTCACGTAGCGATGAATGAACCGAAATCACCGTTATTAGATTCGTGTGGTAGCGTATCATTTTTATTAAATCCTTGGTACTTAGCCCAAGTCGGTAGGCCATATCTGGTCGTGGGTAGGCAGTAGTATTGGTACCGCGACAGGAGAGTTCAACAAACCCACACCGAATTTAATAACCGGATACAAACCATAATAACGATGATAGTTTTTCGGCTAAGACGGTGTTTGGCTATCGGGCAAGACAAATATTGGAATAGGTAGGCGAGGATCGATGCGACGACAGGAAGTCCTTACCTGAGAAGAGAGATTTCGAACGTTTGGTTTCCTTTCGTCGGGCGATTTAATTCCATTTGGACCGACAGACCCATTGTTGAGATAAATCCATTACTTTTCACATAGCCAAGGTTTCGACGGCGAATGTTTAAAATTCCAGCCGTGAGCAACCAACCAAAACCTCAACTATATGCTTCTGTAATAGAATTATATTCAGGCTTATAAATATTTATACCTAATTAAGAGTCTCTTCCCCTTTTTGCAGAAATTCTTGTACCCTTTCATTACTTTAATTACTGCGCAATCACGGTTATTTAATCGAACTATACGCAGTAAGAGGTTAATAGAAAAAAATGTAGATAATATTGTTTTCGAATCACTTGTTATTTTATCGCTCTCGATAAGTGTTTAATGTAAATAAGTATTGTTTGTAACGGGAGGACGGAATGCAATGACATGTGCACGATGTAAACGCTTAAATTTATTATTATCGTTTTAAATAATTAAAAATTCCATACAAACTTCTAAAAGGCACTTAGGTCTCCGTAAAATTTATACAAATATAATATATGATATAGAATTGAACACATTTTTATACAAAATACATCGATGATAATAATAATAATATTAGATAATATAAAATGCAGGTAAAATTTTGGAATTCTCTGTGTATGGAACTCTAAAACTCTAAACTATACCCTAGACATCACATATCAAATTAAATGATCATAATAAAGAACAATATTGATATAGTTATACGCTATAACTATAGAAATAAACTACGCTCCTTTTGCGCTTCAGATCTATCACAGAGAAATCGGTTTCGCAATACTGAGGTAAACAAAAACGTACAAAAAGGCCGCTAGTAATTAAAAATGTCATAATTTTTCCTACGCGATAGCCGCGACATCTGACGCAAAAGCTCGCCCGAGAACGCCGCGAGCACTTTTGTTTTTGGCGAATTTTCCCGTGTCAGATGCCCCAGGGGATCAGACCTCCTCAGCTGCGAAATCGGTCTCCGATGCGAACGGGAGAAGAGAATGTTTTCATTTTGGCAGTAAAAACGCGATGATACAACTAAAAATTAAAATAGGAAGAAGAAAATACAAGCAGTTTTGGAATGAACTAATCTTGAGCTATTGCGTCCCTAAGTAATAATTAATAAAAAAAAAAAAGGATTTATCACAGCCGGAACCCGCTTCGGGGCCGCTGGCCGTAGATCGGAACAGTCTTTTCTGTGATCACAGAACTTTATAAATCGTAATTGGTCCGTTATTGATGCTGCTGTCGCAGCTGCTGGTGGCGTGGCTGCCCGGCGCGTTCACAGAACCAACAATCCTCCAAATCGGGAAGACCGACGCGCAGTTAGACGCGCGTTAGACCACCTCCTTGCCCTCGAGCTTCTTCGACAGGTCGGATATCACCTCCTTGAAGATCAGCGGGTCGATGTTCTTGCCGAGCTGGTACAGCACGAACCAGTCGCCGATCTCGCATTTATTCGCGATCGTCTCGACCTGGTTCGAGCCCGCGATGCGGCACTTCGCCCTCAGCAGGTACAGCCGCATCTTGGGGCTGAGGATGACCGCGATGCGGTACAGCAGCGAGATCCCGGAGAGGACGCTGAGGAATATGAACCAGAACCAGAGGAACACGTAGATCTTCTCGTTGACTATGTTGAGCGGGAGCACGCAGAGCCCGTCGAACTTCTGCACGCTGCCGGAGGGACCGTACTTGTGGAAGGTGCACTTGGTTACCTTTGGGAACACCCTCGCCATAGGGTCTTCCCGCTCCTCAGGTTCCATCTCTGTGAACTTCAGCACGTCGCTGCCGTACGTGCTGAACTCCCCGTCGAGGAAGAAGTCGACGAAGAAGATCTGCCCGACGATGTTGACGAAGTTCAGCACCTCGCATATGAAGAACCTGAACGCGTAGAAGTTCTGCATGTGCATGTTGGTGGTGAAGTAGTCGACGAGCAGGCGCTTGCGGTCGTTCTTGCTGTCCTCCGAGACGATCGGGCAGTTCAGGTCGAGGACGAGCATCTTGATCCTGCCGCCCTCCCAGGTCTTCCACAGGTAGCGCGGGATGTAGAAAAGCATCGCTTGGAAGAAGAGCACGAAGCACACCCACTGGTAGTACTTGTGGTACTTCACCTCGTCCTTGCCGTCGACGTGGCTCGCCACCCCGGGCTGCACCATGTCTTGCCCGACGCGTCCCGTCAGCCTATTCGGTATGGTGAAGGTGGAGTAGATCCAGCAGTAGGTGTCCATCACGTTGAGCGGTATCTCGTCGACGATGCAATCGATCGGGTCTCCGATGTACTGCCTGCTGGTGACCAGAAGGGAGAAGGCGACCAGGACGATGACGGTCGCCTTGTAGTGCATCCGGAATATGTTGTTGTCGATGCATACCGCATCGATCTTCAGCAGCCCCTTTACGGAGCCGAAGACGTCGAACATCTTGGGGAATGTACCCACCGACGATGCACCACCTCACCACTCGCACTCACGCACACACACACACACTAACTACCTCCTTAATCGGTTTCGGTCACACTAATTCCTGTTAGGTGGTTTGTGTATATTTAAGTTGTACGCTCGAAGCGAACTACTCGACCGCAATGAACCGACACTGTCGGGCTCGGATCGCGCAGGGGAGGGGCGCGTGACCGCCATTGGATGCCCCCCTTCGTTTAGCCTCAGAGACGAGGCGCTCTCTCTCTCTCTCTCTCCGCCACATCGAATAGCACAGCTTGGCGGACTGGCGGATGGGGACTGCGAGGTTGTCGGGTCTGGCGGCGTAAGGGAAAGTCGCGGCTGCAGAGGCGCACTCACAAACACTATCTCATTTTTTTACCATTTTTCGCCATTTCTCTACCTGGATCTTCCAGTCTTGGCTGACAAATAGTTTTTCAATGTTTGAACAAAAAAAAAATGGAAGCAACCAGGACTTGTAGATGGCAGACTGGTCTAACCATCTTCATTATATTTGTGACATTTTTCCTCCCTTTGTCGCTACAAAATTCCCTTCTTAAACCATATTACAAATGACACACCGGTGTGAAGCTAGCAGCCACTTCCCAGCACCCAAAATTTGAAAACTAAAGATTACACAAAAATATTTGAAAGATTTCATCAACGAATTGCAATTATATGTGAAAAAAATTATGATTCACTTCATACATTTATCATCTGCAGATACGGTGGTTGAAACACCCCTATTTAAAAACAGCATATAAATATACAGGGTGTCCGTAAAAGGTCTCTACAAAAACCTACCCATCACACCTTTTTTGGAACGAAATTAGCCGATTTAACTAAACTTACTTTAGTACAAATTTGCACAGTTTGGGTAATACAAGGTCATGGAATAACAATTTTGAATTCGTTTTTTGTAAAAGAAAGAAAAAAAATTTAAGATTAATACCAATCCACTGACATTGAAATTTGAAACATGCGATCACTACAAAACTGAAGTTCTACGCCAATTGTTGATATTAATCATAATTTTGTAATGGGTTTTTTGTCCCATAAAGCTATGTCAACGCACCAAATTTTAGCAAAATCGTATGGACAGTTTTAAATTAAATATAATAAAACTGATCAAACTTGTTATTTCAGAGGAGCAACCAGAAGCAGAGACAGCCCAAACTAAGCAACCGTGTACTAGGGTAAGTTTACTTAAATTGATGATTTCGGTCTAAAGAACATGTAGTAGGCTTTTGTACAGACCATTTACAAACACCTTGTATTAAAAAAAATCTTGTCGTTAGAGTATCGTCACGATATTTATGAAACGGGTAGAAATTACTCCTGAAAAGCGACTACCGAAGATTACATTCACAGACTGCCTGTGTCGGTAGGTGAATTCACCCCTTTTTCGAAATAATGAAATTTAAATGAATAACTTGTTAATAAAAAAAATACTCAATACTATTTAAGGGTACAAATTGAAAACAAGAATTTATTTTTGATTCAAAAGCTATACAATAACTGCCAATTTTCAGTGCTGCGACGGTGGAAAGTAGGGTAATATCTATTTAACTGTGCTAGAAATAATAATAATAATAGGTAAAAAGAATAAGTAATATATAACCTTAGTAATAGCTATAAATTTAAAAATTTTCACGATTATATTTTAGAATCTTCAAGGTGGCACAGAGAGGCACAAAAGCCCCGAATTTCACTTTTAGAGGAAGTGGAAAACAGGGGAAAAATTCGTCTATATTATTCTGAGGTACCTCTCGATTAGTAAAATTAGGACTTATGAGTTCTGCAGGTCCCTGAGTAGCCCGAAGAATATTGAATTTTTTTTTTATTATTCGAAATTAAAATAAAATATTTCGGAATAGGGGTGATATTACCCATTTCGACTGACCATAAGTTCCTTGGTTGGTTCCTTGGGAAAATTTCTATCTACTCTATAAATAACGTCACGATACTCCGATACCAAGTTAGGCATTTAAATTTATTGCACTACTTTGGAATAGGGGTGAAATAGGGGATTCACGTTTTAAAGGTGACTACTGTCTATTCTTTAAATATCATAGCGATACATCGGTGCTAAATTATTATTTTAAAACAAACTTTCAGTTTATTAGATAGGGATGGTTTCACTTTGAGCAAATGTAGAGGACAAATGTATAGGGTGAATCACAATTGTTTTCTACAAATAACGGATTTTTAGTTTTCAAATTTTGGCTGCTGGACAGTGGCTGCTGACTTCACACCGATGTACAATATGACATGGTAAAAGCTGATTTTAAGTAACCACGGGGATTTTAACGAATCACCTCATATATATTTTTCTTAGGAAATAGGACACTACTAGTATAGTGGAAAACATATAAACAAATATTGATGCATCTTGTGGTTTTTCTCTATCTCTTCTTTAGACCATTTGCCTGCATATTATTGTTATATGAATCAGCAATAATGACAAGTCTAGAATCCAAAAGTAAAGCAAATAGAGACAAAATGATGTATTTGTTTCCTTCGAGGAACCTTACCATCGAATCTCTTTACCAAGTTATCGATTTTTACAATTTTTATCTGTTCGTAGTTATATAATATATCTTTTCATCTGTCTCCGTGCAATTCCCACGTCAGTCCGTATACATGACAACTTTATATTCGGAAAATGGTGTAACCAAAGTTTTCGGCTTCAAATCTCTCACCTTCCTACCCTCTGGTTAAAATTATTTCTTTTTATTTTTGTTCACATCGTCCTAGTTTTCCGTCTTTATGAAGTTGTCATATCGATCAGTAAATAAGACAATTTTAGATACGAGCAACTTCAATCCGAAGATGGAAAATTCGTTCCCCATTTATTCCGTTCAATAACACTGCTATAGTTTCTAAATGTTATAATATTTCCCTTGTTTTGTCAGATTTAGAAAATGAAGCAACTAGAACTTCTAGAGAGTGTACATTTCTTCTTAAAAACACTTGTTTCATACGTTTTTTGGCCATTTTCCAATTTTTTTCTTTTTCGTTTTCCATAATGTCGTAGTCATTGAACATACCTACTGTATTTTCTCCATACAATTTCATCATTAATCAATTCATGACAATAAAATACCTAGATTTGGTGTAACCAGCGTTTTTCGATTGCTTCTTTCTTACGTTTTGTTCAGTTTTATCCTTCTTCAGTTTTTCTTCTCCATCGTGTGATAATTACAATGGATTCTCTTCCATTTTTCTTTAAAAAATTATCATATCGATCAGTATATGTGACAACTTCAGATTTTGAAAGTAAATCAACCAAAGTACTTGGTATACTTGCCTACTTATAGTGTCACAGTTTGGTGGTTTTAGAGCATTACTTTATCTTCGTTTCCATGCAGTTCCTATATTAAGCAGCATTTATGACAACTTTGCATTCAGCAACTGTCGTATCAAGCGTTTCCAGTTTCTTTTTACTAACCAGCTTATCATTTATTCAGTTGTAACCTTATAGCGACTAGTTCAATGACAACTTTAGATTCAGAAAGTGAAGTAACCAGAGCCTGTTGATGGTGTACATACTTCATTGGAAACACCTTCGATCCTTACTTTCCTCCAAACATATGTTAATTTTTTCCATTTTCACCTTTCCATATGTGTCATAGATTCGTAGTTTTTTTCCATGCACTTGCCATACCATTTAGTATTACTCATAATTTTGGAATTAGCAACTGGCTTAACGGTCTTTACCCTTAGTTCAATTTTTCCCTTCTCCAATTTTTCCTTTCCCATACTATCATAATTTCGAAGCGTTTTATCATTTCCTTGCCTTGCTTTTTATACAGTTACCAGACCAATTAGTATTTATGAAAAGTTATTCAGATTATTATTTCGAAGTGTTGACATTTCCTTGCCTTTGTCTTCTTAAAATTGTTATATCAACCAGCATCTAAGGTAACTTTAGTATGTAACTTTTCTTTATCTGGTGGACTGATATATTTGAAAGCATCTCTTTTAATTACTGCTCTATTATTTCATGGCTGTATGTAAATTCTACAAATATTCATACTATCATCTCTTCAGTTATACATTTAGTCTTTTATGTTTCTTTCCAGTTGTCTTCGTCTACTTTCCAATTTATATTAAGCAGTATTCAGTACATAAATCATTAGAGCAATCAAATTCTGTGTACAATGTGATCCTGTGATCCTTATTTATGAAATAGTCATGAAATACTTCTTGCACCTTTCATTGTAGTGCCTTGGATTTTCATGATCATGTTCATGGACCAGTTTTAGTGAACGACTATTTATCCTTCATTTCCTCATGTTTTAGGAAATATTCTCAAAACACATCTGTTAATAAAGATTCTCGGGGATTTTTCAATTGTCCTCTAGAAATATCAGTTTTGGATCGTATCTGAAACACGAAGAGAAGACTAGATGATTCTGCATGAGAAATGTTCCTTGTATGGAAAAATTCATTTTTCTAGTCTGCCTACACTTTAAAGGGTTGTTTATCGAAAAACGTGTAAATTATCTTTTTAGGTATGTGTTCAGATCACAGACGGTGGGTGCCCTTTTCTTTTGGAACAACTCAACTTTTTTGGTTTTCTACCCTTTTGGGAAATATTTACAGAGCCTTTAACAAACAACCATACGTACTTACCCTTCCTGGAATTCCATTATAATTTACAACAATTTTAGGTCATATTTGGAGTAGGTACAAATACAACTGTTGATGGTGGACTTTCTTTCTTGGAACGACCCATCTGTCACGCATATTTAATCTTTTACAAAATATTTACAGAGCGCACATGTAAACACTTTCTTATTTCCTTGCCTCTTTTCTTTTTAGGCAAACCATTTTGGACCCACAAGAGACTTTATAGGAACTTTTGTTTTTGTAGGGAGCGTTCTTTGTTCATCTTCATTATTTTTAAATAATTTATTGAAGTGTGGCTCAATTTTTCACACCCGGAGTGTGACAGACTGGTGCTTTAGGCTGATGCTACACCTAATTTTATCCAGCATTTGAATCCAGTTTTTCATTTAAATGAGTAATTTTTGAACATCGGCTCAAACCTAATTTGAGATTGAAAAAAAAAAAACAACAAACAGATGTAAAAATGAAATGGAATACTAATTACTTAATTACTGCATTCAAAATGGCAGTACTTAAAACCTGTTTGTTTGGGATTAAGCTTTCACTTCAATTAAATCTTGTAGCAAACAAATACGATTCGAGGAATTAGTTTACACCTTTTGATACCTCGTAACAAATGTGTCAGATTTATACGACCAATTTTTAGATTTAATACTGCATACAATTCACGCGCATGTACATGAATCATGGCAAACAGGTAAAACAAATGACAGAGATTATGGAACTCGGTGTTAAACAGCTTGGGGTAATAAAACCATCACAAATCTGTTAAATTTCGAATGGATTATTATAATCCCTAAAATTACGTCAGAATAAATGCCGTTATCAGTAACTGACAAACAATGTTTCCCTGTCATAAAAATTAGGTAAGTATTCAGGATTACACACTAATCCAAGGCTATAAAGAAATTCCTCTAAATTTGGCTACATCCCTACGAAAGACCCTTGCTGACAAACAAAGGAAGAAATACTACCAGCTAGTTTAAGAGGGAGGGACAGAGACAGAATAGTCGAGGTGTATCACTGTATTATTTTGAAAACACCTACGTTATATACCATTTCTCTACAAAACCAAGAGAGTTAACTCAAGTATCAATTGAAGACGAAGGGAGTCAAAAATAATTTCATATTTTCGATGATGCTTTAAATTGGTATGACTTCGCACGTACTTATGAGCTCGTTTATAATAATTGCGGTTTTTCCTAAGTAGTTCTAATTATAGGTACTTATGTATATAAATAAAACCGAATGAATGACTTTTCCCCTTCAAAAGAATCGTGGTTTCCGATTTCAAACACAATTCCTATTAATCTTATTGGAAACAACATATGTAGATATTACACAATTTACCTACTAAATGCATTATCATTGTTCCGCGGTTTTCTAGATTTCCCAGAGGTGAAACAGCTCTTGAATACAATAAATTCTGACGAAGCGCTGATTACGAGAATATATCTCTCTTTACGAGATAATTGGTTTTGTTATCACGATGACAAGACAGCCAGAGGTGTGTGACACAATCTGATAACATCAGCTGATGCGATATATTATTTAATAGCGAAAAAAATTTTTATCTCGGTTTTTCCAAAGAATATCACAAACGGAATATTTGATCAATCATCTGATGATTAAGATGATGTAGTGGTGATTTGTACTGAAATTATAAGAGGGGTGTAAAAGGCCGAAAACGGTTAATATTAGTCTAAACAAATTTTTAGTCAAAAGTGTTGATATAAGCTAAAATGTAATGCAAAGAATTGGTTTTTCTACATAAATTTGTAAATACTTTTTTGATGAAAGTTTTTTTGAGCTTCACAACTTGGTTCTGATGAAAAATATTACTGACGAAAGTCTCAAATTTTGGGACGTATTTGACAAATTATATAAAAGGCAATGCTTTCTTACAACCAGTTTCCACGTATGGGAAATAGATTCGAGGGTATGCTAGAACCATCACCATGATTTTATTAAAATTTTTGGGGGTGGAAATTAAAGCTCAAAGAACTACCCTTCATATCAACAATTCTTTTATTTATAACTTTTATGAAATAAGAAGCCAGACTACAAAATCTGGAATTCAACTACAGCAGCATAAATATTTAGACTTTTAAGATTTCAAAGTGCTTCAATTACAGAATATCAAGCTGAAAAATATTTAAAAAATTTGCATGTAGAAACAATAAAATCGCTTTAGAATCTTTTTCAAAAGTTATTAAAAGCCACAAGTCCGAATTTTATTGAATTCAAAATATGTCCGGAATATTACAAGTCGTTTAAGTAATATTAAATAAGATATAAGACTTTCAAAAATAATTGCAAGTAACTGAAGTCTGAATATCTGATTTGAAAGAATGTGAAATTAAAATAACTTGGAATTAAAAATAACTAAAATAACTTATCTAAAAAATGTTAACAACCACATCAAGAAATCATCCTTAGAATTATAAACTAAGAAGACAATCCTGGTATCGGAAGGATTGCCACCGCGACTATAGAGGCTACCAAAAATCCACAAACCGGACATACCTTTACTACTAAACAGCTCCATTGGCTCTCCAATACACCAACTGGCCAAACACTTCACCTCATTACTACGACCATATATAGGAAAAAGCAACTCATACATAAAAAGGCCCAACACAACTTGAAAAATTGGACATTTTTCTCGCTCTCGGTGACCTGCTTGTCAGTTTTTAGATGTCATCTTAATGTTTACAATAGTCCTGGTCAATGAGGCCCTGGACCATATTTTAGCACTTTTTCCAAAGGATATCACAGCACTATTTAGAATTTGCCTTACCACTACATACTTCTAATGGAACAACGAGTTTTATGAACAGACTGATGGTGTGGTCATCAGGAATCCACTAAGCCCGGTAATAGCAAACCTTTTTATGGAAAAATTCGAAAACGCAGCAATAGCAGGAGCACCAAAGAAACCCAAATATTGGTATAGATACGTCGATGACACATTTATAGCTTGGAAACATGGAGAAGATGAGTTGAAAAGATTCTTCACGCACTTAAATGGCATTAACCCTAGTATACAGTTCACTATGGAGAAGGAGCAGAAAACCCAGATAGCATTCTTGGACGTCTTGGTACCTAGACAAATAAATGGAAATCTGGGACACAAGCTACACAGAAAACCAAGACATACAGACAGATATCTACACAAAGATTCCAACCATCACCCAGGATAACAAAACAAGAATCATCAAAACACTGTCCCATCCAGCAAGGTGAATTTGTCAACTAGAACATTTAAAGCAACAGACATAACATTTGATAACGGTTTTACATAAGAACGGCTATATAAAAGAGTATAAAAGCCCACGATTCTAAATTTTACCGAATTCATAATATTCTGGGAATATAAAATTATTCAAGAAATAAAAGGTTAAATACACAGAAATCCAGAGTCCAGAGAGAAAATTCTTCCGCAAGTATCAAAAGCCTTGTAAGAAATGGTGGTTGGAATAAACAAAATCTGGAATTCTACAGCACCAGAATAAATTTTTAGAATCTCAAAAATTATTTCAAGTGTCTCAAGTCAATGGCTTAAAGGAATATGGAATTAGTATTCAAAATTTTGCATGTCGAAATAATAGGAATCAGATAATGTCTGTGGAACTTCTGGAAAAAACTGAAATTCGTGAAAAAAGGTTTTGCAATAAAACTAACTTATAGATTGCAAGAACTTCTTTTATGAAATAAGACGAGATAAAATTTCATTGAAGTCGTGTGGAAATAAAATTGACAAAGTTGTGAATAAAACAATTTTACATTTTCTTTTAATTTTTTGATTTTAGAATTTAAAATTTTAATTGGATGCTACTATTAAAAAAATTAAATAATATCCCTATTTAAATCAATAGACCAAATAAATTTACGAAAGAGGAATTTGAGTAACTAAGGAGGTAAAACTGCTTGTTGCAAACATTCATACAAATTGATGGAGTGTTATCATTAAAAATCCAGGCTTCTGTTTAAAACTGTAGTAAATATCCAATTTCCTCCTACTCTTTTAAGCAAGCTTCCGTTGTCAACGGGATATTCTCCTTACTCACGTTAAAGATAAGAAACGTAGTAGAGTCGTTGTGGCTGATACAAACTTCCGTTATAAAGTACTGATAATTACAAAAAGTTTCATTTTCTCATTACAGTTAATAAAGAAAATCTAAATTAAATCAGATTATTACTTTTATTACTATGATTTATTGTCTTGTTATCACAATTACAGATAATCTCGTTATTAAGTAACTTCAATCAATCAATCGATTGGCTCGTCAAATAATAAAAAAATGAAAGTAACAACTGGATTTATAAATAAATTTAGAACTTCTCTCTTGGCGCAAAAATTTAAAGATTAGTAATTTGATTGTAAAAATATATGTCAGTTATTTTAGCCTCATATTGTAATTTTAACATGACGTTAAATAAATCAATCAAATTATTTTCAATTAATTCGTACAAAATTCAGGCATTCTTGACTGATGATGTTTCTTTAATCTGACGTTTTAAATGATGTATGACGTACTTGAACGCGATTAATAAATTGCTACTTTGCTTATACAATAACTTTATCCGGGTGCCTGGGCCTGTCCCAATACGGATACATCTACATTGCTTATACAACCATTTTCTGTATAATCCGGTGCTCCTCCTTATTAACCCTAATTCACGTCTTAAACTTTAATTGAAGTAATTTGAGATCGCGGATAGTTAATCAAATCTCGCAGGAAAAAGATAGGCCTGACGTTTTTACAATCGCTGTTATTATCGAAGCTTCACGGCACTTCACGTTCATGTTTTAATAATAATAACAATAATTCATAGTAAAAACGTCGGGACGTTTAGCAATACATTCCACTTTGTATTACACAACCACTCGCTTTAATTGTATGCAAGCACAACCGGCTCGTCAAATGGCAGTTTGCGTGGAATTCGAATCCAATGTTAAAATAATCGCAATCACTATACAGGGTGCTGTTACATACAAGAGCCGCACGTTAAAATGCGTCAAATGCTGAATTAGAAATATAGAAAATTAAAGTGTTACTTCTCGTACTCCTCATGGTGATATTTGATTATCTCGATTTCAGTTTAAAATTGAGACTTTTGCCTTTGCGGTATCAAAACTTATTGATCATTAAAATGGAGGTTTAGGTTCTACCAATAATTGTAATAATAATCAACCCACTTCTTCAGGTGATAACATCCACATTATAAGCGATTATGACAACTTAAATCTTAACGTAATTTCGCAACATGAGTGTACACATGCTAAACGTGTCTGATCATACAGACAAAATATAATTTTTGAGTACTGGCCTAATAAATCCATTACATCAAACTAAATCAGAGTTAATAAATCGTGAAAGCAAAATGGGCCATATTCATGAAAATATATGTATACATAAAAATAGAAATAGGAGCAAATGTTAATGCAAGTTACACAAACGAACTTATGTCAAGTAATTTTTCCTATTTATACTAGTTGTGTTAAGTAGTTACATACCATACTTGTTTACTTTGTTGCATACTTTGTGAACTACTTTTTAATTCGACCATTTATTTAGTACGATAAGTCTACATGTGATTGATGAATCAGTGAGATTGAGTGGGATAAATTTGGTAATGATATGAAGTAAATAGATGAACATAAGTACGAGTATGTTTTAGACTAGAAGCTTAGGGTGGATTCTATAAGGTCTACGGCAGAACAAAATTGACCACATTGATCATTCACCTACCCCAAGCTTGTGTAAGGCTTTAGGGAAGGAATGTTGATAGTTTGCTGTGCAAGAGAAGATCAAATTAATAACATTCAAGACTTCTGTTCTAACCCGGAACTACTTTTAAGAATCATGCAGTTCAAAATTTAAAATGAAAGACTAAAAATCTTACTGAGAGGAAGTGTAATTAAAGTTGACCATAACTGCTCCTGTTGCTAAAATTACATTGTAATAAAATCCCTGATGATAAAATTAATTTCATTTCAATTCCGCTTTAAGTATAAGTGTCTTGTCTAAATTCGTGTGTTCTCCATTATTTACGATTGGCTAACGTTGCATGAAATTGTTGATTTAGAGCTTGTTAATTAAAAAAATTCGTTATTGATATTTTTCTATTATATTAATGATTTATTAAGATTTCAATGGTTTCTTCAACTGATAACTTGAAGAGATTTATCAGTTTGGAATTAAGTTAATTAATACTGTTTTATTTTATACTGAATGCACAGCACAATGTTTAGAAATACACGACTCGCAAGATATATCAGAAAAACGTCAAAACCAAAATGACCTCACTTTGATAATACCAGAATACCAGAAAAAGAAGAATTTTTTCGACATGAAATAGTAAAACTTAGTTGAATTTCTAAAATTGATTGCTTCCTTCAATCTTTTATATTATTTCATTAAATTGTTAATGCAGAAGAAGGTTTTATTTATTATGCATCATAAGGTTTATTCATATCATTAATTCGTTCGTAGTCGTCGTTAATTCATAGCATTTATGTGGAATCAATTAAATAATGATAGCCTTCTGAATTATCGTTATAGTACGATTTCTCTTAATAACTAATCAGTTCATTAGATATTAATGAATAGAAATTATTTAATGTCCTTAAAAACTTATGAATGTATACACAATATTGTTTTATCGTTTTTAATCCCTGAACCGGTATTATCTTCTTCTTTTGTACTATCTAATTACAGCATTTTACAACTTAGAAGAAAGTTTTCTATTGAAGGAGTATATTTTTTTATATGAAAGTTGAAGGCTCTACGAAAAAATGTTTCGAATTAGTTGATATTTGTTAAATATCTCTTAAACGACAAGGAATACCAATTTTACATTTGGTACGCATGTGTAACTTGATACACTCTTTAAGAATAGTCATAAAAAATTGGTGTTGCCATTTAAAAAAAGTCTATGACGTCATATCTCAAATTTGGTACACGTTGTATAACATTTTTTTTTACATCAAATGTTTCCATTCATATTTCCAACAAAAAAGCTTTCTTTGATTTACTAAATTTATTCCAAGTCATAGATTCACACTGTATACCTTTACCGACTCGGCTCATCCTGTAAAGAATTAATTCGTAAATTGACTAGTTTAAGAAGTAATCTCACCTGTATTAAAAATTATTATATGTACAGTCCAACCAGTTATTCCAAGTATGATGTAAAAAAAAGTTACCTGGGCCTGAGGTGATTGTAGGCATGTAGTTATTATGGAAATGGTATGCTGTAAACTGCAGTTCATTTCATTTAGTTCTATTTATTATACGAAATCTAACTGTGAAGTTTAAAATATACTCAAATTCAAAACATTTGAACCTGAATACATTTAAGTCTCATTCGAACAACCCATTACTTGTGCCATTGTAATTTTTGACAGTTTTTCACAATTCCCCCAAAGTAGAAAATAATAATTTCTAAAAGAATAAATGAAGGCAATTCATTCATTCATTATTGTTTATTATGATTACACATATTTTATATCGTCTTTATTGAAGGTTTTGTCAAAATTAAATCATTTGAATAAATTAACAAATTAATGTACGATCTATTGGTTATTGCTGTATACATTTGTCTAATTGTACATTAGGAACTTTATATTCTATTTATGTCTATAATACTTTAAATTATGGTCTTATTGATTGGCGTAGAACTTATTCTATGGTAATTAAGCTTTTAAGATCTTAATACAAAATTGCTTCTAACTTGGCTAATGATAATAACTTACTGACTTTTGATCAACTGTACGTCAGTACATGTATATTATTGTATTTTGAAATATTTAAGACTAGATTTATAGCTTCTACAAGTCAAACCAGGCTGAAAGATTTGCTGAGTTGCTAAATTAAATAAATATATTAACTAGAAAAAAATAGTATTTATATTGTCATAAAATATTTCTATAAGTTACCGAACAATCTCAAAAATATACAGGTATTTAAAAAACACATCAAAAAAGTAAATCACGTAAAAGTGATCGATTTATTAGAATCATGTAATTAATTTATATAAATATAAGATTCAGTGTCTAAAATCACAACTAGAAGTAATAATTTTGTATACAGTATAATAGAATTATAGAAGTTATTTTTGAGTTAAAGTTTTAAGTTATTTGCTTCATAAATTTATAATTAATTATATTTTTACGTCAAATGTAAGCACATAATATGTTTCATAACATATTATTCTAACGCATGCGCATAGAGGTATTGCGTTTGTCTTGCATGATACTATGTACACTCTTTTTTAGGAATCTTTTCATGAATATGCTCGATAAACAAATAAATAAATAAACAAATTTGAATTATTATAACTTTCGTATTAAATCGCTAGTTAAAAGAAGTTACCATGAAGAAAAAAAAAATTACTGAAAAATGATTCCATAACATCTATAAAAACGTTTGTCATAATGACATATTATGTTTAAAATAGAATGCAATACTTCAGATACACAAGACTAAAAATCGAATAATAATATGAGATTAAAAATTTTTTTAGTAATCACACTTTGAAAACACTAAAAAGTACAAAACAATGACTACAGATGTATAATCTCATAGATAAAGTTTAATGTTAATTTACTTTATTAATTTATGATTTTTAAATTATAGTATATTTATAATTTGGGAAACTTTAAATTTCAAGTTTATTGAAAGTCAAGGGGCCGGGTGAGTAACTTAAAATATTTACAGTTCTTATTTCCATGAAGGTTCTTCTGTGCCAATAGAACAAATTCTTTCATGACTTTTCCATTATAAGTGGAAGAGAGAATATCAAAAATAAAGCACACGAAATTTGAAAAAAGGTAAATATTTTTTTCCTTAGACAGGAGGGACTAAATTAAGAGGCAATTAACAAAAATAATATCATATTTGTAATCAGAATTTATCACTGATTATCGTAGAATGGCCCCCAACTTAGCACCCTATATAACAGTAACACAGCTCATCTTTGGAGTGTCGCAACCTAAGGTAAACCCAATAACCTCAATTACCCGGGACAAACAGTTTCCACCGTTTCGAAAAACAAGTCAGAGATTTATTGTGTTTATCGTTTATCAGGCGACTACCTGTTGTCTGAAATAGACGTTCCTCAGGTTCGATTAGAATATTGGAGAGGCGAGGGACGCGAGGCGATCCTCGGTCCTCATCGGTTCCTCGCCTTCTCTCTTACCATTCCAGAAATGAACGGTAGCCAAGGTGAACCTGTAAAGATGTCGAGGGGGCGCAGTTGCCAGTAAATGTATTCATAACGCACCGGGGTTACACACCGTATATTTTGTTACATGGGTGTACATAGGTGACGAAAGGAGCTTTTTCGACGTAGCGATTGTCTGAGATGAAAGCTTCGAATATGAGTATTTGCGTCTACAAAGGGTAGATTGCTGAATAATTCGCTCTTTGATTCAAGTCGATAGGACGGTTAGTTACCTAGGAGTCACTGTGTGAATGTTTCAAAGGAATTTCCATACAGCTAGTAGGTTAATCCTCTGGAAAATCCCTTAAAATGGTGAATTTTTGAAATTATATTGTTGTTTCTGTTACTGCAATAAGTCTCCCCTATGAACTTCAGGGTTGTCACCTTTACCCACGTTAGGGTACAAAACGAGCACGTGGCAACGCAGACGAATAACATTACGAGAGTTCCTCGGTTCTCCGAAAGAAGCGAACCTTGGTCGAGAAGTCGATGGTAAGTTCTTGTAAGTAACCCCGTAGGAATGCAGTTCTATCAATCCGGGTAGCTTTTGTCTGTCGAAGTGTTGAGTCATTGGGTGCTCGCGTCTCGCTCGCTCTCTCTACCTTTCCGTCTCTTTGTCTTCGACACCAGGGACGGACCCTTATGCGAAAAAATGAGATGTGAGATGAAAATCGATGTTTTGTCATGAAGGGCATCCTATTATCTATGGCATCCTTCCAGAGGGAGTTGTACAGAAGTCCCAAGCTGGGTCTAGTCCTCCTATAATTGGTATTTGCTTTTTATCAATCAAACCCTACTTGACTACTCGACGATTGTGACAAATTCCGAAAAATGTAAAATAAGGCAACCAATAAGAAATTTAAAAGTAATGGAAAGTTCAGTGGAATATCACAAAGACATGAGAAGTAATGAAAGAACTATCACGAGTTCGCTATTATTTTGATATCTCACTTCATATCACGTTCAGTAAATGTAAAGTGCTTTCATAAAATTTCATAAAATACATACAGATACAATGAGAGTTGCAAGGATAGCTTAAATCCAATAAAGCACGAAGTCAAACAAATACGGTAAACTAAAGAAATGTGAAACGCAACAAAGAACTACCATATTTTCGTGTTATTACCATATCATTACTATTATTATTATTTAAATAATTAGTTTAGACAATTTTATAATTTATTTCGTATTTTTGGAATGTCTTGCTTAGAAAGCTTTGAAAAACGCTACGTTCCACAACAATTCGTAAATCGCACTTAAATTTGGCAATGGAAATTAGAAGTGCCTAATTCGATAAGATATTGAGGAAGGATAATGAGACAAAGAGGTATAGTAACGAAAAATCCAATGGAAGGACACAATAAAAACACAAGAAACGTAACGAAAAAACTATAAGATGTTCAGTTACTGTACTGCAGGACTTTATGTTGGGTAAAGGTAAGAGACTATTACAAGGCTACATAAAACATACACAAAATCAGACACAACAAAAGCAAAAGAGTTTTGATATTTAAAAGATGTTTTAAAGATGTTTTGTGGAGCAAAATGAGGTTTGGTGTCTACAGTTCTTTATGTCTTGTTTATCTGTAAAAACTGTAAACTCAACTAACATTGTGTTCTGTTGTTTGAAATAACAACGAAAAAATTATCAGTCGAAATAATCATACTGATCATTATTTTTGGGTATATTTGTATTCATATTCGAATTTCGACCAAATCTGATGTTATTGGTAACGAGTAACGCTCAGCGCTCTGATGCAGTCACAGTAAGCGTCGTGACGTCAACGAAACATAGGAGCAAAAACGGTTTGTTCTTCCCTCCCACTATATCATACGCGTACACATGCGTAGACGCGTCAAAGTCGAGTAACGCTAATTCGCTTGCCTTTTGTAGGTGTACTTGCCCTTGACAGTCCCACATAAAGCTTTGCTAAAATAGTTTATATTCGATATACTGTGAAGTAAGGTAAATAGATTAACCCCTACAGTAAGGAAAATTTTGAATTTGAAAATTGAATTTGAAACAAATTTTTGGCTAATTTTAAACAACTTCTAAAAAATTTCATACAATAAATACCACCATAATGAGGCTGGGCAATGACAGTTAAGTATGTTTAATTCGTTTAAATAAGAAGTACGAGAAATGTCACAAAACATGAATATAATGGAAAATTGAAGTGAAAGTGATGACAAAAAATATAATGACAGAACTAGCACGTGTTCGCTTATTGTATTGTTGTTACACTAATTCTTATTGCAAAATTGTCATGTTCAGTAACCGCAAAAGACTCAAGTTTACAAAGTTACACACACAAGTTAGTCACACAAACACACATAAACACAGTAACAACGAGGTAGTAAAAAAGGTTTGAATTGAATAAAATGTGTAATAGGTAAAATAATTCCGACAATAGTGAAAAACTCGGTGAAACCGAAAGCAAAGTCATGAGATATCATGCACAATGTATGGTCGATTACTGTCTTACTGTTGCATTTAAATTCGACTTTTGAAGCGAAGTTTCTTAGGTTAGGTCATAAAATATGCAAACAGTTAGCAAACACAATTGATAGAAAATAAGTTAATAATACATGAATTAAGATTAATATAACAAAATCGATAAGTAATTAAAAATTAAAGGAAAACAGGATACTCGAACAAATATCAATAAATGCCCAAAAATACCATACGAAAATTGAACCTAATGAATATGTTTAAAATACCATCAAAATTAGATACAAACTATTAACCATTAATAGAACTGAAAAATTCCATTAGGTAAGAAATAACGAAAACACTTAATAACATGAGTCAGTAATAAAATTTTAGATTCCTTTAGTCAACTTACTTAGGCAATCTTACATTCCTACAACACATAATTATCTGCTACCAAAAAAGATATTCAATCGACACCTACATCATTATCTTTCATTATTAACTATACAATACCAACATTCAAGGATATCAAACGGAAGAAACCTTCCTGTTTCCCATAAGATTTTCATTTTGCTATACGACTATCTGTGTTTTACTCCAGTATTTTAATTGTATTATAATTATTTTGGTTCACTAATGATTGATTACCTGGATGGAATGACATCACCCAACTAATTTGTAACTTTTGAACAGTTAACGATGACATTATATTTTCGGAAATATATTTTAAAGTTCTCGGAATAATCAACCATTTAACAATTTGTGTTAGGAGTTTCTTGAGTTTAGGACTTCTACCGTAAGATAAAAAGCAAATTGTGGGGCACCGTTATTGAACTATTGAACCCTAGAGTAAGTTCTAAGTACTATTACCATTTAAAAAATATTTCTTAAGCTCATGTACTTCGTTTAAAAAGTTATAGGCAAAAGGAGACGGAATTTCACACCGTGATTTATCAGGAAATTCGTAACCCAATCCGGCCCTGTTTCGGATGCAGGTTTTTCATGTTGCCGGTGCAGTTTCTCCTTTGCCTTCGACATCTCTCCTAAACACATCACATGTTCGGTCCTGTGCTCAAATTAATGACTTAATTCAGAATCTATTTACTGGTCGAGCATCCGATCTGCACATCTTATCTGCTCAGTAATCGCTTAGTCGCAATAGTTAATTAAATAATGCGCAACAATGGCTATCTATATTGAAGTCATACTTTTACGTTTGATAACGAGCGTTTGTTGTTTTAAAGTTACCACTGACAGTGAAACATACTCAATTACCTACTTATCAACTGGTAATTGATTAGTAGGGAGCGGATTTGAGGTAAAATAGAATATATTTGAAAGCGGAAATAAACCGGTAGAAGAAGGGTGAAAGACGTTGAAAATAGGTAAAAAAGTTTAGTTCTGGAGTGATATTTTCCTTATATATATGACGTAGTTAAAAGTTTAAACAATTTGTCGTAGCCCAATACAGATTTCTAACCTTATCTTGATTTTTTAATAGGTGTGAAAGTGCTTGTAAGATTTAAAAATAGAAACGTGGGGCGCATGCAACAAATGGTGAATGTAGAGAGTGAACCATATTCCTACACAGTCTTCGTATTCCTACAATCAACCTACGCTCCTTAATATCTATTACAT
Organism: Cryptocephalus primarius; assembly: GCA_963576515.1. Lineage (NCBI taxonomy): Eukaryota > Metazoa > Arthropoda > Insecta > Coleoptera > Chrysomelidae > Cryptocephalus > Cryptocephalus primarius. Next base: position 7,566,145 of record OY754948.1, read on the forward strand.
ACGCCCTACCTCTTCCTTTTTAAATTTTGTAAATAATTACAGATTAGTTGTAAGGAAAGGTTGTAGGTTATATTATATAATAAACAGATTATGCCATTATAACGAGTTTTTTATACGTCATGTGTACCGGCTGACATTTTAAAAATGTTCAATCGGGTTTAAATTTAAAGCTAACGACAATTATAAAAATTGGCAAGACACGTTAATTTTTATTTTGAGGGGGAACCACTTTGCGCATATTTTCAACCCTTCAACCGGGGTGAGTTCCACCCCTAAAATTTAAAAGAGGGGTCAAGTGATACCTCTTTTAAAGCTTACCTAATTCTGAATTCAAAGGTTTTTCTTTTAAAATTCGATTTAAAATACCGAAAAAGGTATTCCTTACATAAAAAAATAAAGTGATCAATTAGAAGATTTCGAAGTTAATGTACCCATGATTGTGATTATACTAAACGTCATTACAATTAGTTTTTTACAGGTTACATGGACTAATTTCATCAATATTGTCCTTTATTCTCCTTGGCTCCTTCTTCTAACCAGCAAGTTCGTATTGCCTTGTCATCCAGTTCTGAGCTATGTTTAGTTTTAAATCTCTAACTGACCGAACCCAATGGAAATGGCCAATTATCGAAGTTGGTAAGCTAAACCTCTACTACACAATTGAAAAGGATTTCCTAGTCCCACCCAGCAAAATTTTCTGGGCAAAAATCGTGCACTTGCGATTTTTTTCCAAAAATACTAAAAAATTAAATTTTTCAAAATGTTGCTCCGAACCGAAATGGGAGGCTTCCTTGTTGATAAAAGTAAAAAAAGTTATAATTTGTAAAATAAGGTTTCGTACGTGGTGTATGCTATTTTGCTCATTATGATAAAAACTGACTAAAACCGCCAAGAAACCTATATTACGAAGCCAGCATGAAAATCCCAACGAAATTTTGCTCAGTAATAGACCCGTTTTTACAAGAGGTACAATTTTTTCCCGATGAAGCAACATTTTCTTCTAATAGCAATCGTCTCAAAAGTCACAAAAGTCGCTGGTGGTCTAACAGTAATCAATACTTCAGAAAATAAGTCATAACATATTTGTTTAAAATGAAATCTGTGAAGTGGTGTGTGCAAAAATACAATAACTGGACCCATTTCAATCAAGTCAGCGACTTAAAGGACAAAATTTCGTTAGAAGAACTTGTACAAATTTGGTTCCAATAAGACAGTAACTCAATCCACGGTACAGTAGACGTTAGAGTATATCTTGAAAATATGTTTATTGGAAAAGCAAGTTTATCAGCAAGGGCTATTTCAAGACATTGAACATTTTGAGATAAAAGCAATCTACGCCACACCCTAAGCAGCAGCGCTTGTATATTAATCATAAATCTATACATGCAATAAAATCGTAATCGTTTTATCAGAGAGATTGCGCCATTTTACACAACGGTCAAACTAAATTGGATATGGTTTTCATTACCGAATTTAGATATCCATTTATGGACTTATAATCCATTTTATTTCACCAATAAAACAAAATATAAGATGAAAATATATTATATAAAATGACAATTAAAATATTGGATTAAGCCGACCTCGGAGCGAAGCGAATGCATTGGCCATTACATGAATTAACACTGCAAGGCTTTCTCAAATCGCAAATTAATATGTCAAATACGTGGCGAAATATACCAGAGTTGCCTGATATCTTGATTGAAAACTACCTTCAGAAATTGGGAACACTCTACCTAATAGATTTATCGTTACAAAATATACGTTAATAAATTAAGAATATCTGCGAAAAATAAATTACAATTTTGTAAATCGGAAAAAAGGATGTCTACTACTCAAAGTTTTCTAACTGTTGCTTTACTGTTTACTGACTCTGGAATGGGGGGATTGAGCATTAAAACATCATTTTTGTTAGAGGCGTGTTGTGATGCTGGAAAAATATCCCAGTAATTTGCTTCTGACCAAGATGAGCAGCAAAATGGGTCTGCCTAAGCAACTGCATGTGTTGGAAAGTTTGGAAGAATTGCAACGTTATCAGAGGGTGTAAAAATTGCTCAATCAACCTTTATGTCGCTGTACGCTGATATAAGTATGGAGAATCAAATATGTAACATTAGAAAACAGAGTCATCTGACTAAAGATAACCATGATGTTTATTAAGATTCTAGAATGAAGGTATTGTGGTCCATAAAGGTGATTTTTCAACCAATTAATAGAACTCATAAGGATTTAATTTATAATGAAGTAATGGACGGTGTTACTGTATTATCTAAACATTTTAAACTAATACCAATAGCTCCTAAAGTTGCTAGTAATAATAAAGTTCTGGTATGCATTAAAACACCTTATTGGTCGTGATTGATTATTTCATATAAGGAAAAGTTCCTTAAGTAAGAAGGGGGTTCTTTAAGTGGTGGTGCATCTGTTCGACAATTTTTTAATCTCGTTTTAAAAATAGATTGAATTAGCATATGTCCTGAGATAACACGATTAGTTACAATATGGCATTGTAGTGAAGAAATTAATAGATGCCACCTAGGCAACGCATTTATTTTACGGTGGCGAAGAAAATTGTAATAAATAATTTTGGATAAATATCCATCAGAAGAATATATATTCAGAGTACTATCCAATCCTGAAAACTAGAAATCTTTACCAAATTCTAGGAGTCATTCAATTGGTCCATAATACTTTTTATGAATAGGACTGGTAACGTTTGAGATATCGAAATTATGAGAAAAGTCCAATAACCTTTAAGCTTGAAGCTAATAACCCACAATTCTAAGAATTCTTCAAAAGTTATTTCAGAATTTCAGAACATGTATATATAAAGAACGACTGTTCTTTGGGGTTATATTTCACTCACGAGGAAATTATAATTTCAATATTTTTATTGCATTTTCTGAATTTGTTTTTACTGAAAGTTGTTAAATAAACACCTTATTGCTTACCATACAATTTTAAAAAAAAAACACAGATTTTTCTGAATAACTCCTCCTTGGAAAATATGAAGAACAAAAACTGTAAGACTGGTATATTGTTTAATAAAAAGTTTAGCACAACTTTTACTTTAAAAGGAAAAATGGTCCTATTCTATAAGTTATTTGGGATCGATTCAAAACCCAGTTTCCTACAAGAAATATCGTGAAGAAACCTGGAGAAATACAAAAAAACCATGATTTTTATTCTAAAACGTGAGATGTAAGTATAAAACTACTGGAAAAGTTAAAACAAAAAGCTTACTGACTGTTTACTATGTGAGTCAAGACAAACTTCAATCGGTATAATTTTCACGCACCGTAACATTTACAGTTATTGTCGCAGAGTGGTGATGGAAGGAAGTACAGTTCCTTTCTGCGAAGCATTTGTACCATTTTTAGAGCCTAATCGAGTTAACCCTGATTATAAAATTTCGTTTGTAGTTCCACCATGATTCAAATTGTACGAAAGATAATTTTGTTGCAAATTTTTACAAAGCTGCGCCTAAAAATAAACCCATTTGTCATTGACTGAATCAATATTTGAAGGTGCCGTCGTAGTTACAGCGCAAATATAATAAATTAGCTGTATATGCAAAATTCCGATTAATTTTTCGGAGACTTGTTAATTACAAACTCAAACATAACGAGGCAGTCACGGTAGTTTCGGGGACGAGCGTGAGAATTCACGTTCGATTAGACCAACAAAGTGGCTCGTTAAAACAATGCAAATTGTCTCAAGTGGAATTTATGAATTGTTCTAATTTCCAATTCTATTTCCCGATAATTGCGTAAAACGGTACTAATTCGAGGCATTTAAGTGTCTCCCACTCGTACTTTGCATACGTGGGCAAAACGCACATCTATCTAATTACCCCGACTTGACTCTCTTTAACATTCCGCCAGGGGCAGAACAACGAGTTAAATTGATATAACCTCCAAACAGTTACTCACTATCGATCGCCTATTGCCTGCGATACTAATAAATTGAGAAATAAATCATACGTGGGCGAGATAGAGATCGCCGGGAATTTTTTACATACTTTACACTCACTTCTTCAGGATGCCGCAATTAATGATTCAAATCGGGTTCCCGGTATGTTCATATTGTCTTTGGTTCTTAGGAAATGCTCGGTTATTCAGCAAACGTAAAGAGGTTTGGTCATGCACGATACGTCGCGTTCTGATAATTTTGGAGTTTTCGCTGCGTGAATCGTTAGAAAAGATAATTCATCGTGTAAAAGCTCTACGTTTAAGTGAAAAGTCACTACATATTATATGGTATACAAATAAGTTTCCGCCGTTTTCAAGAGATGGCTCCACTGACAAGATTACTTTGAAATCATCAGATGTAAGATGCCATATAGAAAGTTTAAACACCTGGCAACAACATAACCTTAAAATACTATTATCTTTGTACTGGTAGCATACATTTTTTTGTTCGAAAATGTCGAGTTTTGTACCAAATAAGCGTCATTTGCGGGAAGTTTTGATGTATTTATTTCATTTAGAGTAATCTGCTGCTGAGGCGCATCGTTCTCTTGTAGAAGTTTACGGTGGTGCTGCTTTAAGTGAAAGAAGTTGTCGTGAATGGTTTCAAAAGTTTAAAAACGGCAAGTTTAACGTGGAAGATAAAGAACGCGAAGGAAAGCCGGTCAAGTTTGAAGACGCTGAGTTAGAGGCATTATTGGACCAAGACTCATGCCAAACTGAAGAGCAGCTCGTAAAAAGCTTGGGTGTGACTCAGCAAGCGATTTCACACCGTCTCAAGACCATTTGTATGGTAGAAAAACATGGAAATTGGGTTCCGCATGAATTGAAACCCAAAGACTTCTCCAAAGACAATGTCGAAAGAGTTTTTTGCATCGAATAATGACGGGGGATGAAAAGTGGATCCACTACGACAACCCAAAGCGTAGGAAATCGTGGGGTAAGCCCGACCATGTACCAACTTCAATGGCGAAACCGAATGTTTATGGCAAGAAGTTAATGTTGTGCATTTGGTGGGATCAGCTCGCAGTAATCTACTACGAACTACTCCAGCCTAAGGAAACTATCACTGGAGAACGTTATCAACACCAACTGTTACAATTGAGCAGAAAATTAAAGTTTAAAAGCCCCGAATGTGCCAAAAGACATGACAAAGTGATTGTTCAGCAAGACAACGCTCGGCCACATGTTGCAAAAGTCGTCAAGGATACTTTGGAAGGTTTACAATGGGATGTCTTACCTCACCCGCCGTATTCACCAGACATTGCTTCTTCGGACTACCACCTATTCACACTCTGGAAAAGCAACACTTTACTTCTTACTAAGAAGCCAAAAACTAGGTCGATTCATGGGTAGTCTCAAAAGATGAAGAACTTTTCCTACACTTATTCTAAGATATTCTTTCTTATGCGTTGTCTACTGAATTTCGCAATTTTTATCTGTCCAATTGATGTTTGATGAGAAAAATGTAGAGAAATATGTTTTGAAAATTTTACCTCACTCAAGTGTAGTTGTTTGCCGGGATATCTCAAGAAACGACAAGGTTACATGCCATTTCACATCAAAATTTGTCAATGCAACTGTGGAATTTCTTTATCTGTCACAGTGACAGTTGACAGAAAATGTGGCGAGAAGAATTAGTTTCACAACTACTTCACAAGGACGGTTAGCTTTCCCATGTCATGAGAAGTAACGGTAAGAGCTGTCATTTTGTATTATGGACTTCTCTGTGCTGTCCATTTCTGTTACAAAATTTTTGTCAGGATTAATGTATACGTAATCAATTTTTATTAATTACAATGACCTAACTGTCAAACTGACGTTTGTGAAGGAAGAAAAAATTTTTAAATCTTTTAGGTACCTTCCCGTTTTCTCAAAGATAACCAAGTTACCTGTCATTTTTTTGTACCTATCGACTTGATTTTTAAATTTTTACATTATTAAATCGACGTTTGTTGAAAAAAATGTGGATAAACTAAAAAGTTTCATAAGTTCCTGTTATTGCTAACTCGGATTTTATGTCAGGATGTTCGCTTTATACATATGTAAACATCTCGTTTTTGTACAATAATTACAATAATAATGCAACTATATGTAATGTAATGTCGTAGTGTACATTATTCGTGCTCTGTATATCTGTATTACTACAAAAATATAATAGGTGCACACACTTATTTAAAAATTATTTTATGCCATTAACTTTGTGAAAGTATACCAAAGGTTTCAACACTTAAATTACCAGTTTAATTACCTTTCCTCTTAATATAAAATTAAGAAAATATTTGTGACATTCAAACTTTACTTTGCGAATTCAGGTAGTGTAGACGAGATCCTAAGTGGCTGTTATCGTTGAGTCGTCGGGGATTTAAACAATGAACGGATTTAATAAATAAATCACGGGGATCATTTAGGACTTACAACAATGGGAAGGTTTTACCGTCAGATTTGTTTTGATAAAACTTTCATACAACGTCTCAATTTCAAGTGCAGTTAGGTAATTGTTTAAATTTAAACCATCCAGGTAAACAACTGTTAACAAACCGTAACTAATTGCGAACTGCTTTTGTTTTTAATTATGACATGTGTGATAAGAGTATTTTAACTCGGAACGTTGATGTAACTGACAAGAAAACGATTAATTCAACGTGTGACAATTTGAAAGGATTTATTGGAAATAGTATCTATACATATGTAGATACATGCACGCAGTTAAGTAGGTAGATACTTTAAACATTTACTGTATGACATATCATACACTTGTATCATAATATTTTCGTTAATGTAATAGAGTGGATATGGAAATAGTACATATTTCGTGTCAAGTGAGATGATTGATGATTGTTTTCTGAGATTTGCTTCGATATAGACAGGAATTGGAAGTTACCTCAGATTTCTTCGAAAACAATATGTTATTGTGATAATAATCCAATCTTTCAAAAAACAGTTGCGGAGATTGATATCCGGAGTTTATATACACAATTATTGGGTATTAAGACGATGGAGATTGTAATCTGAATTCGTTGTGGAATTTTTTAAGGTTTTTGAATATCCATTAGAAGGGGTATGAGTTTGATCAGTGATATTCGCCTTATACAACTTAATTTAGGATATTCAAAATTTGAAGGAGCTTTGAATTCTTTTGAAAGCATTAATTCATTTATTCTTTTCTTAAAGGTACGAATCATCACATTAACGTCAAAAAGTTTCAAACTTTCCAACCAACATTTTCCAACAATTTCCAACAATTTTCCAACATTTTCCAACATGTTTCAGATGGATCTTGACCGTTGAATGGACTTGTTGCACCGGGAAGTTCGACAACGACCAAAAACGTTCTAGAATTTTTCTGAAACTATGAAACTTCGAAATGGTTCTAAAATCGGCTAGTTTTCTAGAATGCTATGGACGCTTATAGAGTCCTTACAGAGAGAGATCAAGGTTGGAGAATGTTCCAGAATGTTTTAGATCAGAGTGTCCGTTGCAGAATGGTCCGAAAAAGATTCAAAAATGTTATAAAATGTCCCAGAATATTAGAACATTATGGACTTTTCCAGAAAATTCGAAAATCATTCAGAATATGCTATCAAGAATGTCCCAGGTTATTCGACAATGTTCTGTAAGATTTTCGAGAACGTTTTAAATGTCCTGGGTCCTTTGGAGCATCAAAGGACTTCTAGCTTCGGGGTGTTCATGAAGCTTCTAGAATGTTCCAGACGGATGTGTGCCATTGAAAGGACTGCTCTGGAAAGCTCGGGAACTACCAAAAATATTCTAGAATAAAACCATGAAATTTCAGGATGGTTCTAAAATCGGTTAGAATGTTCCAGAGTGTTATGAATTCAATGAGAGAGTCGAAGAATATTCCAGAATTTATCAGACGATTCTTATTAACCAAAAGAACTTCCTATTTAAAAAAGGGTTCAGAATGTTCCACAATATTATGGACCTTTCAGAAAGATAGAGACTGTTCCACAATATTCCATCAAAAATAACCTAAGTTATTCGACAACGTTGTGTAACGCTGCTGGAATTTCTAGAAGGTTTTTGATATCCTAGGAAGGTCTGGAGCTTTGAGAGACTTCTTGTTCCAGAACAATCTAGAATGTTACAGACGGATCTGTACCATGGAAAACACTGCTCCGAAATGTCCGACAGCTGTCAAAAATGTTCTAACATGTTTCTGAAACTATGAAATTACAGGATCGTTCCAAAATCGGCTAGAATGCTCCAAAGTGGTATGGACTCGTGGAGAAAGTTAGGGAATGTTCCAGAATGTTTCTGGCAGTCTGCAGAGACGAAAGAACTTTCTGTTTAAGAATATCTGACAACGATGCAGAGGTTCGATAATGGTATGAAATGAACCAAAATATTATGGACTTGGCCAGCAAGGAGTTGACATTTCATCAAGAATTACCCAATCAATGCTTTGTAGCGCTCCAGAATGTTCCGAGTACCCCTTTTACTGTACTAAGAGATTTTGGAGCTTCGAGGGAATTCTGATTCAAGAATGTCCAAAAATTTTTTAGAATGTTCCAGACGAGTCTGAACTATTCCAGAAAGTTCGACACCGGTCAAAAATTATTCAAGAATGTTTTTGAAACTATGGACTGTCAGGATGGTTCAAGAATCGGCTAGAATATCCCAGAACAGATTCCAAGATACTTGCCTAACAGAGGGAAACTTTAAACCAGGTAAAGCTATAGCTCAGGCCATCTATTGGCCTGGAAAAGTCTAAATCTCCTAATTCGCCTTAACCACGCAATGGAAAGGGGAATGAGATGTATGCAACAGTGGCCGAATAGCTAGAAACTTTAAATTTGGATCATCATAGTAAGGGAGTGGGACAGGGGATGACATTTACGCAAGAGTTACTAAGTAGATGGAAACTGGAAACTTGGTGAGATAGTAGACCAGATATTTCAGAAAAATCCCGAATTTCCAAAATGTCGGTTTCTGAGGGGGTGGAATAATGGGGTGAAGTTAGCTGGATATCCGAGCTACGCCGGGAACATCGGCTAGTTTAATACTAAAATGAGAAATTCGAAATTTGTGATTTTTTGAAGACCATCGAATTATTTTAAAAAAATTTCAAAATATTGAATTATTCATATCTGAACAACTAATCAATGGAGTTCCATGAGATAAAGTCTGAAACGATCAGCGACTTTCCCTCTATCATAATAAGCACCGAAATCCTAAACCCCACCTTTCACATTACCCCAACAGATAACTTATGATCCATTTTCACGTACCTCCTCTAACGTAACTTACAATTGAGATTATCTCTACCAGGTACGATAAGTCGTCGATCTTGTTACTTAGCATGCAATATACGCGACTTTCTCGGAAAGATACCCGAGTCGAACGCGGAAGGAATCTCCATGAGATTTTGCCTCTCCCTATCTATCTCGTTAGCATTGGCGAAGAAAGACGAGAGGAGAGACCGAAGACCGAGAAGAAGGTTTTGAGGAGGTCAGCAAAAGCTGTTGGGCCCGACTCGCGAGGTGACATTCCGAGCCTCGGTGAACTGTCGCCGTTTCTGAAAGTCAACAGCCACCGTGGCATTTTTTCATTCTTGGGCATTATGCTTTCGCGAGAAACGCGAGGTTGCCGAGGAGACTCGAACCAAAGTCTTACGACGCATGGTTTGGGTTCCAAGGGAATACAAATAGAGTTTCGTGTCATGTCGATGCTTACTTTATGAAGGGATAAATGGTAGTAACATATTTTTGGTAGTAATTTTGTAAGACCCTAAGGGAATACAAAAAGAGTTTCGTGTCATGTCGATGCTTACTTTATGAAGGGATAAATGGTAGTAACATATTTTTGGTAGTAATTTTGTAAGACCCTATAAATCATCTAAGGTACTCATAGTACTGGCACGACATTTCATAAATCACTAGAGATTTTATAGTTTAAATTTTTATCAAAATTGTAAGTTTAAAAGGGTTACGTCGTAAACTATTTATTTCATCTATACGTTTCACATATGGTGCTACACAAATTCTTCATCCTACCCTTGACAGGGTGGCGCATATTGTTATTGTCTATTGACTATTGAAATAACGGACAAGGCAAGGAATGAATTTGTTGCCTTGAAAATCAGGTAGCAATATTTCAATAAACTTCATGTAATTTGTTTTGAAAAATACTGATTTACTGATTGGTTGCTTGGTTTGAAATCAAGTTTCTGGAAAAATATATTATTAAAATACGATTAGAAACAAAAATTATATCATCTAATAATTGGAAATTTAAATGTAAATTTCTGTATGGGTTAATTACAATAGACCAAGTCTTCTGTGCACTATTGAATTAGTTATAAAAGTCACATTTTGGTTAAAAATTAAATTTATTTCTGTATCTACAATGTATAAAATATTAGCAAAATCCGTTTAATTTGGTTCAAAAGATATTTGTGTAATGTGTCTTTGATTAAAAGTTACTGATAGCATTAGCAAAATATTTGGATCTATCTTTGGAATCCCCTGGCTTAAACACCTGCAACCCAGTATGATCAAAACTTAACAACGTAACCTGAATGATTTACATCAGAATCGAATGACGGGAAATCTCGTACCTGTGGTTCGGATCTGCGAGCTAATCACTGAGGTATCAGCAGAGCTAAGTGTAAGAGCAGACCTATCAAATTTATAGCTTGAGGATGATATCGACAAGGACGTAGTCGCCATCCAAAACCCACATAGTTAATGAGGACCAACTACGCAATAGAAGGAAAATTCCTAGCTACGACCTTATCTATCAAGTATATGAAAGATTCGTTGAATTCAGTAAAAAATTCTGATTCGTTTTGTAGAAGTTGCTTAGTTAAAGTCTCAGTTTGAGAATATTAGTTTTCCAGAAAGTGTGGATGTTTTTGGATAATTGACTCCTCAGTAACCGATTTTTGGGGAAGTTACTGAAAACTGTATAAATTTCAAATTTGTGGATCAGGTATTTTTATTAAAGTTTAGTGTCTGAAAAATTTACAGGAAGATCGTGTAACAGGATAACTGTTACTAGATTTTGTTTTATTTTACTGGATTGTATGCAATAGTCGCACTATACGCTTGCATGTTAAATTGAATTTCTGGACAATCGACTAGAGTTCATTAGAATCTTGGGAAAATTGTGGAATTTGGTTCAACAGATTATTGGATAAAAGCTTTGATTAAAGATGGGTTGAAATTTCTGAACATTCGATTACAGTCCATCAGATATTTGAGAAAATTACTGAATTTTGTGTAAAAGCTCGATTTATAAATCGATTTCGCTCAGTTTAACCTATAAGGTCAGTTTTTTGAACAAAAATCATAACAATTTTCCTTAATTACACAATTTATTTCAACGGGTCTTTATTAAAATACTGAAAATGGTTAGAACTTCACATTTATGCATTATGATTTTCTGCATATTACTGAATTAGATGCAAAAGTCATACAATCCGTTACATGTAAAATCGAACTTGTGGGTAATCGAATAGAGTTCGTTAGATTGCTGGAAATTTCGCTGACTGATTCAACAAAATTTTGGACAAAATTTTTGATTATAGGTTGGGTTGGGATTCCTGAAATTTCGACTGAAGCTCGTCAAGTTTGGAAAACAATTGAAATTTGTTTATGAAATTGATTCATAGTTCACTTGCTTAGTATAAACCTCAGTTATTGGAAACTGACTAGATAATAAGTTATTAAACAAAATTCAAGTGAATGTTTCTGGATAATGAACCGACCGCCACTGGCTCATGTCGTGCCTGCGACGCGTGTCTTTTAGTCCACAACAAGCTTATTATTGTTTGATTGTATAGTAACTTTCTCTCGAATAAGGTTGCGAATGGATATTCAAGCCAAACCTGCAACCTTTTCACTGTTTTACAGCACGAAATATTTCCTTCAATTGACATACCCTCACTCTCTAAAGGGAGTAACAGCAAACCATGATGGTATACCATGGAAACATTTTTCATGAGGATGAGAATAAATGTTGGAAAAATGGCATTTCGACCATGACCAGGACATGAGCGTGGATCTCGAGTCGAGTATTTCACCAATTAAATTATGTGTTTTAGCCATACCTCTTTACATATGGGCATTAGCAAGGGTCAGGCACAGACCGACGTTCCAAGAGGGAATTTCCTTCTCTGCACTCTAAACGTCCGGCCATATTTTGAATGTGGGGAATTGCTAATCAGGAATAATGTATAAAACATACCCCGAAACAACTACTTCCATGAGTGATAACACTCAAGGCATTGAATTATATTGTTTGTTGGTTCATATATAGAATTAATTTACATGTCAAGAATTTCCAATGTTGAAAACACGAGTGGATGTTTACAGAGTAAACATTTATGAGGTTATCTCTCCTTTGGAGAAGTTACAGGATTGCTCCAATCATTAGCTCAAGTCTTGGGATTGTTCTATTAATAAAGGTCGAGTCAAGATTAATGGGTACTACTCACGGTCTTAGTCTCTCTTTTCAAACCTATAGGTCGTTTTTCCTAACAATTAAAGCTATTTTCTCTGTTTCCTTTTCACCTAAAAATAGGTATCATGATGAAAACATTACCAAAATTACATAAAAATAGTAATTACCTTTCCATAAATTACGAAAATTACAGTTAAGTACATTCGTAAGTTAGTAATAGGTAAAGATATCGATATTATTACAAGAAAATTGTATTATTAAAAGTGAGTTGTTATGAACACTTCATAATGAAACTAAGAAGTGTCGAATTAAATTTCAGACTTGGTTATCATAAGACAAACATTTTAGTCTGGTTTTCTTGTTAAAACTTGTTAATAAGAACCGTAATCTGTGTTAAATGTAAGCGACACTTTACCTATCATATTTCTTATGTTATCTAAATATTTAGAACGAAACAACAACTTGAAGTAAATAATACCGAAGTCCAGAACTACTTTATGTTTATGTAACGATACACCAGTCCTTTTAATCGTGTCAATCAAACAATCGTAAATCAGCTTTCACCTACATAACACAGGGAATCAATTTTACTTTTCGTTTTGATGTGGGCAAGTTTTCCTAACATTTATTCCATCTACTGATGTAGTGACAAAATAATCTACATCCACGGTTGAAAGTATGTACCTGTCATAAAGCGGGCGCGTGTGTGCATGTGTGTGTGTACTCTCGTTCCAGTTTCGTACTTTTATACCGGCACTTCATCCTTATCAATCTTATCGCCCAACAATAGAAGGATGAGCGTTCGAAAACTCAGTCGCAGGTCCCACCGCCCGTCATAATTTGGTTTAATTGATGACTATTCGCGACTACGGGCCTCGCCTCCGCTCATAAAGTGTTACCGATTTCGTCCTCTGATGAGGTGAGACGCAGTGCACGATCCAGGGCTGATTGGGGATCTAGAGTTCGATTAGTTGCGATTTTACGACCCATCGGTGAGTTTTTATCGCTTTTATCTCCAGGTGACTGAATAGGTTCATTTATGGCATCGCAATATCAGACTCCAATAGTTTTAATTTAAAGGGCGCGAATTACTGGATGAAGGCATGTGATGACGACTAGAGCAATCGTGAAATCATCATGTTTGCTTCGTTATCAAATAATCAGGTACAATTAAAATCCAGCTGAGGGCTTATGGAAACTATTCTGATACGACTTCTTGCGTTAATCCACTAGAAATACGACAATACCAGTTTTAATTTAAAGGGCGCGAATTACTGGATGAAGGCCTGTGATAACATCTAGAGCAATCTTGAAATCATCATGTTTGTTTCGTTATCAAATAATCATGTACTATTACAATCCAGTTGAGGGCCTATGGAAACTATTCTAATACGATTTCTTGCATTAATCTAGTAGAAATACGAAAATAGCAGCTCCATAACAGATTAACATAACACTATCACGTGTACTGTCAATACTTACTATTCTTTTGTCACGAGCCTTCCAATTGTGTGATATTGGGAACTTGAAGATATTTATTACAATGTAAATAATCGACTGTGTGTACTTGAAATTGTTTGGTTAATTTCGATTTTGAAGGAAATGATAAGTGGTTTTAATAAATCAACCAGCGAAGGATTATTCCATCTCCCAATTCTAACCAAACAAACCAACGGTTATTTCGCACCTCAGATTAGAAATTTAAATTTGATGGATTGCTGGTGGCGACGATTTGACATTTGATCAGTCGATTTTCTGTTTTGCAACGAGGTGGGTAAAAACAAGTTTTGTGTGGGAGCTTCCGAAGTTTGAGTCGAGTTATACAGTAATATTGCAACATATTAAAATAGAAAAATTTATATTCGTTAAGTAATTTAAATTGATGATCCATGCGGACAATGACTCAAGCAGAAATTTGCCTTGATGAACCATTATCTCCTTGATACTTAACAATGCCATAAATGTGTAATTGTAATTAAATGGTATTTTACTAGTGTCAATGTTTGAGTTAATTATGTCGTCTGAGTCCAGTCATGGAAATAATTTTTTGGGAAAATCATGGGTTTTTCTGGGACTCTGATAATATCTTGAAGTTTTCTCCTCTGGACCATTTACTAGACACTTAATTCGCGATGGTAATCAAATATTAAAATACGTAGATGTTTCTACCTTAACAGATGAACATATTAGGCTAATTAGAGGTGTGGGCGACAATCACTGATGGGCAACTGTCGTGGAGGCGAAGAGAAAAGACATAAACTCTGCTTCATCCAGTTAAGCTAAGCTAAACATAGCTTCATCCAGTAGTGACTGCCAAAGTACACAACGGTTTTTTTTAAATGTGAGAAGTTAAGGTTATTTTAATGTATTTAAAGGGTTTTCAACAGGATATAACAGTGTTAATCGAATTTTACATAGTGAGACAGAATTTTTGTAATACTGTGCATTTTTAATATTGTCAATACTAATTACCCTAAGACAATAATTTCAGCAAACCAGAAATAGCACAATTTTGTATACTTGCAATAACGTAATATCTCCCAAAAACATACTGAATCATTAAAAATCTTATTATACACAAGCAAATGGTATTCGTAAAATTCATTTTATGCTCTACAGAAATTTTGAAACTACCTTCTCTATAAGTATAAAAATGACGTGTTTCAGTCGATTTGAAATTTGATCAGTCGGTCCTCTGCATCATAAGTGCAGAACTAATGAAGTGGATGCTGAAAGTTTAGTCGTACAATTTTCCAGTTTCAGAGCTTTTATAGTCCAGGAAAATAAATTTTTCAGCAGGTCTCTGGTAGAGACATGTTAACGGACAAGTGAGTCAGGTACAGTAAGCCTACAGAGACAAATCCTTAGTTGGTCCAAAGTGTTATTTACAAAGATTTCGTGAAGGATTCTTCATTATTAACAACTAATGGTCAACAAAATGATAGTTTTGCATATTTTTGCCTATAAATTAAAATTGAAGTATTTGATGAAAATTTTGAAACCACCATACTCAAATTCATAAAAAAATGTTCAAAATGACGTCGATATATTTATGAAAGTCGATATAGTACTTATCTTTACCTAGAAAAGTGCAAAAAACCATTAAAATTAACATATTACGCAACAAGCAAAGGTTTTGCAAAACCATCCTATGACTTTGTTACTGTTTAATATAGTGCAAATAATATAAATTACAGTGTTCCACTTTATTATTTCTTATTTAACCCTTCCAATCAAATCATAATTGTGCTAATTAATTACCACACCAATATCATTGGTAAAAATAACAAAATATATTATAAATGTGGATGCTAAAATTAACACCATTAGTAAGTACCTCCCTGTAACATTAATAGTCCATTACCCGTCAACACCACCCGTCCTGTTTATGACACTTTTTCGAGTGTTTCACGTACTCGAAACTTTTATAGCTCTGCATAATTTTTATCAGTTAAATACGCCCCGAGTATAAAAGAGGATAAAAAAAGTATATATATATATATATATATATATAGCGATATAGGCTATACGTAGTATTTCACATGAATTCAGTGTCAAAATGTAGCAATGAAGCCATTTTCTCCTAATCTTAAAAAGAGACAGGTTAAAAGTAGTGAAAATGGACGAAAATGTAAAGGAAAATAACAGAATTATTTTCCATATCCATATATACACCTACACATAAAGGATGGAGGGAAAAATGAATTTTATGACCTACCGGCTTATACCAAGACGATAAGTGTCTATTATGTTTTAATTCTTTTATTGCAGATATCCTACCTATCCGATATCTCGGCGAAGAAAATATAAAATATCAGTAAATTTATTACAAAAATATAACAATGTCGAATGATCCGCTGAATCAAAATCCACCGTCGTAATTAAGATAACACATTGATTTCCATTCCTAACCTCAAAAAACCTACCAGATTTTCACAAACATAACAAATTGAAGCCAAATTTGATACAGGGTTTTTTTTTGCGTCGGTGATTATTAATGTAAAGTCAGATTTTAAAAATTAAAGACCGCGGATCCAATATAGTCGCTGAAATTCC